>JASCZI010181393.1:59719-78071 GCA_036250425.1 Stylosanthes scabra
TGATATAACATCCTCGCCAAGGACACCGCTGCTAGAACTCATTTCAGCATACTGTCTCTCATACACACATTGATTCTTGTCATTGTCACAGTTGCAATCCAATGTACATTTGAGAGGTTGGTAAGTGCTTGATGTGTCTGGTTGGAACTTTGGATCCTGTGAAAACAAAATTGAACAAAAAATCAAAACTTCTTCAGAGAAATATTATCAACAACATACATACATATGCATTGGCATGATAAGTTTTGGATGAAATCATTCTTTAACATCTTTCACCATAGAGAACAAGAGAAGGTATTAAAAAATGCAAGGAAACATATGAGAGGTATAAATAGCATGGGTATTGATAAGGTTAAAAATAGGATACGGTATACCAATCCTTGCAAAGCAGTTCCCTTAGAATTGCTCAAGACTAGATAGAACCCTTTCTGTAAACTAGACATAGCGTTTTATTTGCACAGCACTTGCCTTAGAATCACTCACGACTAGATATAAACTTTTTCCGTGAGCTCGACATAGTCTGTCCAAAGATATAAAGTCATAAATACTTTCTTTTTTCAATTCAACTTCAAAGGTATCTAAAGAAGCTTTTATTTATAAATTGCTTGGGAACCAAAAATAAACTGCTCTAAGCACACTACTACCTTATCGTGAAATCATATTGAGAGGTCTATATTGGACAAATAACTTTCAACAAGTCAATTGGCCAAGAACTTCAAGGTTTCAAGCATCAGATCAAACTTATCACACTTTATGGTTTATGCTAAGCAAAAAATTCAAGCTAGGCTAAACGCAGACTAGACACCTTAAAAGGTATAGCATACATTATAGTCAAACAAGGCTAACTTGTGTACTAAAATGAAAAGCCACACCCGTGTCAACTATATCGATGATGTACTTGCTCTAAGATTCAAAATATAAATGAGCCTTTGGCCCCTATCAACATCAAAAAAAAAAAAAGTTTGTAAATATAAACAGCAGAATGAAAATGAAGTAGACTTATATAGTATCCAATTATCCTGTTTATCCTAGCTACTGCATTTTCATCTTTCCAGTTTAAATATGAGTTTTGATATCTTTTGCCCTATGGGCACATGTTAAGAACACTATAAAGGGAAATGTTTTACAAAAGGTTATTAGAAAGGTAAAATTTTATATTTCCAATGCATTGAATGCATAAAATTTTAAAAATCTTCTATAAATATACTTTTAAGATGTGCCCTAAGATAGCTAAATCCTTTAAATATAACCAATCAAATGCCAGTTTTGCAACAACACCTAACAAAATCTTGGTTACAAACCAAAATGTCCCTTAATAGTTAATACACTAGCTATGTATTTTCAACTTTTTATTGTAGAGTTTACAGATTCAAAATTTCACATCTACAGAACAATAACATCTATAATATTTTCACACAATTTAATTATCATTTTCCATTTGCAGCATACAGGAATGCAATTAAAGCAACGATCCATATCAAAAAGGTAAGTGAGAATGAACATACACACAAATCATCCAAAATTTAGAAATTAAAAACAAATACATGGATTGAAGCATTTACCTGGTGGCTGCCACATTGTTCGCAAGTGGAGCAAGGAACATACGTAACGGTGCTCCCAGTGTCGACAATAAGCGCAAACATCTGTGGCGGAGTACCGATCCAAAGACGTGTCGTGTAATACCTACACCACTCAAATCTCAAATCTTGGAATCATAAAAGAAAAATGAATTAATAAAAAGTAAAAGGAAGCAAAATGCATTTGTCCTGAAAGTGGAAGAGGCTGATTTACCCGTTGAGGAGGAGATCGTCGTGGAGCCTCATGCGAGCGTTAGGGTGGCGTTGGGACTCGGACCCCTGAAGCTGGCGACGAGGATCGAGCGCTGAGGTGGAGGAATTCGGTGGAGAGAGGTACAAGGGAAGGACCATAGCGGTATGGGGGCTGTGGTGGCTGTTGCAGAGGAGTGAGGCGCCGCCACTAACAGGGGAAGGAGCCAGGGAGAAAATGGTGGTGGTGATGAGGAGAAAGAGAAGCAAAAGGTGAGTGTGTGCCCGGGCCATGATAAGCGAGTTGGGTGGCTCAGGCTGGGGAGGGAACAAGTCGAAGATCCAAGTTATGATTATGCGAGTTGTGATTACGCTTTTTTTTTTTACTTTCTGTTATATGGATTTTCTGCCAATATTTTAGGTTGGAATTTGGATTGGATTATATTATTTTAAACTCTAGAGATTTCTACGATCAGTTTTTATGTAATTCGCTATACAAAACTACAAAAGAGATGAGATAAAAATTATATTGTACATCATCAAGGAGAGCCACTATTAAGTAAGGCTTAATTTAATTTTACCTGCAGGAACCTCAGATAATTCAAATGCACGTTTGCTCTGCAAAAATGAATAAGGGTTACTAACTGATCCTCTAGAAAAAGAAAACACTATTTGTAAGCTATAACATAAAATCAAAGAAAATGTCCCTCTAAATAAATTCCATGGAAGCAAATGAGACAAAATAAGTTCTTTAAGAATAGAGACTTATTGATTTAAAGATTAAATCAGAGAGCAAAAAAATCCAGAATACTGAAAAGTGTCATAAGCAATCGAAAGGAACTGTTATTTAAAATACATACCAATAAGAAAGAAATAGAATTTGATACCACATACCATCACTGATGTTTCAGTCGAGTTTCTGCTATGCAAATGTATGTTACTAATCATTGTCCCCGTGAAATTTAAACCAGTTTCCAATCCATATATGTCAGCAATTTAAATTAAAGTAATAAGTAGTGTAATAAGTTGAAAAGCCTCAATTTTAAACTCCTTCAACATGCAAATGCAATTAGGGTTTCCAAACACACAGTGATGTATTTTATTTCATGATAATAATAACAAAAATAGAAACGGGGAAAAGGGATAACAAGAAAAGTTATAAACTTATAATGCTCCGAAGAATGCAATTCTAGAATAAATTTGACTTCTGCAGAACATGGTTTCCCTGTTATCTGGATTGCTGGTGAGCATCAAATTATAGTAAATGCAATTTTCATCAAGCAATTTTAATACATCTATTGGTTTTTGACAAGACTAAAGCATTAGATGAATTTATTTATAATTAATTGACATCAATTGACATTAAAAACAACATAAAAGCTCACAAGTAGATTAAATTTGCAGCCCAGCAACTAGCGATGTAAGTTCCCGGTCAACTGATTCGATGGCAGTACCCTTTAGTGGTTATATTTCATAAACAAATTTTAACGAATAATTAAAATCAAGAAAAGCTCATATCATTATCATTATCATTATAAAGTATAAATGGAACAAAGGTAAAGGTCTTACGAGGACTGCAAGTTGATAAGCCTCCCAAGTTCAAGTGGAACAACTCAAGAAAATTTGTTTGCTTCCAGCATCCTAATTAATATTTCAAGATTATCATTTCAGTGAAAATTGAGAAAGGAACATTATAAATTAATGGACTTAAAAGCTCAAAACATACAGGTATGTGAGAGTAGTAATATACTAATATTTCCCCTGACAAGCGATTGACAAGAAGAGAGCTGCGTCATGTTATATGAAACCATTATTTTTTTAATCAATGCAATTCTCTGGCACAACTATCTATTAATAAATAGGGCTAATATGTATTGATTGTAACACAAATATGTAATCCGCTGCAAGTGTTAATGTAATGAACATGGATTATAATATTTTAAAGGTTGGTAAAATGCTTGTTACGTATTTGGAAAATGATAGTTCTAATTTTCTTAACCCGTATCATGGAAAAAAACCAACATGAAAAGATATTCCCTTTCTTAAGCCATTTCGCACCACCAGTTTGACCAAGAAATAAACATCTTGTTTTTAGCATGAACAGCATTGTGTAGCATTGTTTTTAGCACGAACAGCATTTTATACGTAAAGGACTTCATATACGAATAACAAAGTTTTTCGTACGTTGTAGCAAGGAGTGATTAATCTCCTTTTATCATATGGATGTATGTTTAATCTGATTATATAAAATACAACAACAACAACAAAGTCTTATCCACTAGGTGGGGTCGGCTTAATCTGATTATATAAAATAAGTATATGAAATTTGGAGTGTTTGATATTAATTTGTATCTTTTTACTATTTATCTTTTTTATTCAAAGGTACCTTTTAGGGCACACTTTAACTAACATAAATAATTAAATAAGTAAATGAATTTGTTGTTATATAAAGGTAAAATCAACTATTTGTTCGACTTTACATATTAATCAACCATGTTAGGTGTACACCAAAATTAGCCATCGTTATAAAATATACATTGAAATACAAAATATGCATTAAAAATGAGTTAGACAAATTTATCATTATATATATATATATACATATATATTATATATATATAATATATATGTATATATATATATATCCTCCTAACTGGGTGATCACCACCCAGTTAGGAGGGTGGATGAGATGGAAGATGGACAAGGGGTGAAAGGCAGAGGAAAACCTAAGAAGACCATCCATGAAGTGGTCAAACGAGATCTACATATAAACAATCTCTCTGTAAACAAGATACATGATAGAGCTCAATGGCATCGTTTGATCCATTTAGCCGACCCACCTAGTGGGACAAGGCTTTGTTGTTATTGTTGTTGTTGTTGTTGTTGTTGTTGTTGTTGCATATATATACATACCTAACCAGTTCTATGTACTATTTCTTAGAAAGTAGAGATTTTCCATTATGTGAAATTTAGCCAAAAGAGCATATATTATTTAAGACAGTAAGTTCTATTTATTATTAGTGCTGTTTCATTATGAAAAACCTTAATAATTTGTCTAAGTTATTATTTGATGTCTTCGTTTTATTCATAAAACGAAAAAAGCATAATAAATTTTGATAAATAACTCAGATTTCTTCATAGACGTCTCAGAATAGCTAACAGGAGATGAGAACCTTAAAAACACTAAAGAACAGCATGAATAGCAAATTGCAGAAAGCTTTTCAAAAATAAACACTCAGTCTAAGGAATGAGAAAGGAAATCATTCAAACTTTAAGAAAAGCGTTTTTAGTCAAAATAAGAAGAAAAGTAACAGTATCCGACAAATTCCGTCTGATAAAAGATGCTAAAGCATGGAATGTAGTTGAGAAAATGTCTATGAGTAACCTTCTTTAACTACATTATCCTCTTTGCTCCCCTTATTTTTTTTGGTAATTCTCTTTGCTTTAAAATTGCTAAAAAATCTCGGTACAAACCAACTTAACTGTAAGTTGTACAACTTGGCATTTGAAACAGAATATTATTGGATTCAAAGCTTTTTAAGGCATTACGTCACATTAAAAGATATGGCTTTCTAAAGAATTGTAGATTATAGATTGCATAGTTTCTCCCGCTTTGCTTCATGCACCTAGTCCTAAACTTGAAATAATGTGACAAAGATGATGGCGGCAAGTAATTCATAAAAATGCAAAACATCATGATTTTCTCATTTCTCCTACTTCTTAAATATAGACTTACCTCCACTACAACTGCATCACCAAATCCAAAACCACAGGCAGGAATGTAATCAGCCCCAAAAGTTGAGAACAAATGATCATAACGGCCACCACCACAAATAGCTCGCAACTTTCCTTCTCGATCAAAACCCTACTGAAGAAATTAATCATTTAAATAGTGGAAGATAAAACAGCCTTAGCTAATAAACATATTATTAACGTAATATGTATAATATGTAGAAACAGTACAATGCATTCAACAAAACTATTACTTCCTGTTAATGTGTAACCTTAGAAACAACTGTTTTGCTTTGGACCAATTCCTCATGTAACATATAAAATGGGGACAAATGTAACTTCATTGCAGCAATACTTGATTATGGCAATGATTTTAAGATTTGACTGAGAAAGAAGGAAGAAGAAAAGGGTAGAACAATACTGTGAAACAGTACCACAACCACAGATCTAGAACAACACTGATCAATTATAGTATAGGAAGGTTTTCCAATAACGGTATACCGTATTCCCCCGCTTTTTAACCGTTGATCTTCATCATATATTATTTTATAATTAAAATCAATCAAGATCAACGGCTACAAAGCGGAGGAATACGGTATACCGCACTTTTCGCGGTATACCGGAAAACTTTCCTATAGTATAATGTGTTTGATGTTTTATAGTTACTAAAATCAACCAGACATGACTAATGTATTTGTCAAAAGGAAGGCAATATATAATATTACTTCGAACAGTGCTATCAATAATATTTTATATAAAACTTGCTGATAGCTATGCCAAGTACAGAAAAACAGTATTTGGATGTTCTTGGGACATGTACGGAGATGTTCCTTTCGAAGATCTAAGCATGCTGATCTGATATGGGATAAGTCCAATAATAGGAAATTAAAAGCCTGATATCAACAAATTATGAAGGTTGCATAGGATTAAAAATGTAATCAAAATGACATTAAAGGATGCTATGCTTTTTTTTTCCTAGTGGTCAATGGTCATGTCCCATCTTGTGATGAATATCACCTGCTAATGACTGGTTCCAATAACTTCCATTTCTACTAATAGTATATATATTAGATATTAGATTAGATAACTCTCGATTGTTTTTCTGGTTAAGATCTTGTTTGGTTTTCTAAAAAAGATTACAGAGATTACATAAATAAATTACTTTAATTTGTTAGCTTAGCTATGAGATCATGGGGCTGCTTTGAACCCTAAATCAATGAATGTAAACCCTAAATCAATTAATAAAAACCCGAATCGCCTAAATAAAAATAACAAATTACCGAAAGGGGAGTGAGAAACGACAATGAAGCAGCGGCCAACGGGGAGGCACGAAGCTATGGAGCAGATGCTAGCGCGACAGAGGCAAAGCGATGAAGCAGCGGCGGGCAGCGAGGTGGAAGAGAGACACGACGGAGATGCCTTTGCGGGGCAGAGGAGGACGCGGCAACGAGAACAGCAATTGGCGCGAGCAGAGGAGGCGGCTGTGACGAGCACAGGAACCGGCGCGAGTAGGTAGGCGGCGACGAGCACAGGAACCGGCACGGCAGAGGAGAAGCCGGCGAACTGGTGTGCGAGTGTGGAGCAGGAAAAGGGTGTTTGGGAAAAACTAGTAGTGTGTATATTGTACCTGTTGGTGATTTATTTGAAAAAAAAAATAATAAGAAATTCCCTCAATAGCTTAAATTAGATTTATGTTTCTTTAGGTTTTTAGTTTTTTATATTCTGTTTCTAAAAAGTCATCTATAAAATTATATATATATTTGATTAACATTTTGGATGTTCTATTTTTCGTTCCATTCTCATTGGTTAGAAAAATATTGATCACTTATAATTTTTTTAAAAAGAGAAAGTATTAGAACAAAGAGCCAATATTATTTTTTCTTCTTTTCTCTTTCTCCTTTTACCACCTATTATTTCCCTAAGAGTAATGTTACGGAATCAATATTAGAGGACTAATAGGGAGCCCATGAGTGTAATTAGGGAAATAATAGGTGGTAAAAAAGGAGAGAGAAAAGAAGGAAAAAGCCTATTGGCCACTTATTTGCTAAAAAATTATGGGCTCCCTAAACTTTCTCTTTCCCTAATTACACTTATTGGCTCTGGTCCCCTAACGTTGGTTCCCTAGCATTACTCTTTTAAAAATTATAATAATAATTTTTTAATTTATCCAATAAATAACCAATTTGGGTTGGTATAGTAACTTACTAGTTCGCTTATGAGTGTGCATAGATCAGATCCGATCATATTTGAACAAAATCTCGATTCGATATGCACCATTTTCATCGCATCAGATAAGAGATTCGTAGTTTTAGCCTCCAAATCTGATTCGATCTGATCCGCATATTTGCGATCTGATTGTGGATCCATCACTGAAAATTAAAAAAGTTTTAAAAAGATTGATTTTAAGAGAGAAAAACGAAAAATATAATAATACAAAGTCCACTTTTTCAGTCAATTTTCATATATAACATTAAATCAATAAACTCAACATAATAAAAAGGCTAAAGTATACTTGTAATACCCCGACTTTCGGTACGTCATGATCATACCTACGACCAAGATGTCACTAAAAACCTAACTCTAAAAACTGAACTTAAGCCTATCACGAACGAACGACGTGAATCGCAAAAAATTAAAATCGTTACATGAAAATAAGTAGGTAAATAACAGATAGTAGGATAGAATAAAAACAACAACAAGACATTTCATTAAATTCAAGACAAGCTTCTGATACAGACTAACACTGTTGACTCAACAGAAAGGAAATACGGAAGGAAAGGTACAACTCGACTGACTCGACCCTACAGACTCAGCCCGACCCCAGCAAAGGTCACCTAGACTAGACTTCGGTCTGACTAAACAAATCCTAAGCCTCGTACTGACGCTAGCATTTGATGAGACACTACACCAAGAAATCACTCTACTAAGGCATAGAAGGAGGGAACGTGCCAGCAAAGTAACGGTTCACCAGATCATCGTCTGATGAAGTGTCACTGGTAGATCCGCTCATAACAGAGCCAAACCCAACGGAACTGCCACCAAAAGAACTGCCCGAAGAGAAACGATCGGAGGGTCCCGAACTGAAGCTGGTACTCTCACGCTCGGAACCATATAAGGCATCGGCCGAGGATACATCCCGACTGCTAAGGCTGGCATCTTTGGCGGTCTGAGAGTCCTCTGGATCCCCGACTTCACCATCGTCAGAAGGCTCGCTGTCACTAGGCGGAGGGGTAGGAGGAGCTACACGACGTCTGGGAAAGAGGTTGCGGTAGCGGCGTGCGTCCATCATAGGGGTCCGCGGGGGAGGATGCATTGGAGCAGGAACAGGCATAAGAACAGGTGAAGGTAGTGGAGTGCGTGGGGAGTGCTTATGCTCCCGATGCACACTGCCACTCGAACCGGATGATGCTGACGAACTCGGAGATCCAACGAGTTGTGGGGGACGTGGAGCAACAGGACTGATGCGAGCTCGGGACCGACCTTGTCATTAGAGGCCTTTTCCTCGCCCGTATCGGAGTTTAAAAAGAAGGTGTCACAGGGGTGAAACCAATTTAAAAATACTGAGTACGAGACTCAGGTCGTTTTCCCTAGGAAGCGAAAACAGAAAGCTTATTTTTGATCGGGGGTTTGGTTGCAGTTGATTTGGTTGTTGAAAACAGAGCACAGTTGAAAGCAATTAAAAGCAGGTAAAAGACAATAATGGTAAAAAAAAAGTGCCCGGCTATAGGTTGAAATACTGTGTATCCCTATGATCACTGCTATGTCCCAGGTCAGATGAGTTGTCACCTAGGGGGAACACACCACCCAGGATAGAGTGGAGAAGTTAATCCTCTGCGTATCCTTGGCATACCAACTGTGAGTTACTGATCCCACAATGGACTCGAGTAAATCCGCGTTACTAGAGTAAACTCACCAACGGTGCACGCATGGCGGGGAGTCTGCAGTCAACAACTTGAGGTTGAAAGAACTCTGTGGAACCTGCTGTCACCAGATCCAAAACTCATGCATGTAGGCACCATATTGAATCTGTGTCGCAGAGCCCTCACCCTTGCTAGCAGGGGCATACGAATAGCAGTAACGGACTTAACCATATTCCTCCCCATCCAACCTATAGGGGACTGGCAGCTAAGGTCATGTGCACATTTCACCCCATAGTCGAGACACTACGGAAAACTATTCGCTACTCACTGAAATCATAAATGCGGGAAAATAAATGGGCAGTATAACAGTTTGTAAAAATTGCAGTTCGCAGAAAAGTAAACAGACAGAGTAACAGCAGTAAAATGGTAAATTGCAGGAAAATAAACGGACAGAGTAACGGCAGTAAAATGTAAAAATCGTAGTTTTGACATTGGCAGAGTAACGGTAAAGTAAATTGATTGAAATTGAAATTCAGTAGAGTAACAGTAATATAAACAAACAATAAAACAGAAATAAAAGAGTTTGACTAGTGAATGGACAAAAACCTAAATGGAACCCTAAAACTAAACTAGAATATGGAAGTGGGCTCCCTTGAAATGATGAATGGCTCTTCTATTTATAGATGTTGGAATTGGCCTATGCGTACGCATAGAAGCTTCTTATGCGTACGCATAGGTGCCGAATTTGCCATTTAGGCGTGCCTCCCAAGTAGGGATGTTAAAAGGCTAGGCCAGGCTAGGCTTTGGCTTAATAGGCTTGGCCTGAAAAAATTTCAATAAGTATGTTGGTTTAAATATTGGGCCTATGACTTAATAGGCTTGTATAAATTAGAACAAATAAATTGTTTTGAATCAACAAAAACATATATTTTTATAGTATATTTTTATGAAAAAAATAAATGGGCCAGCCTATTGGATTTAAAAGGCTTTTTTTTATAGCTCAAGCCTGGCCTATATATATAAAAAAGCTTTTATATTTGTCTAAATTTATTACATATCTTTAAAAGGCCATGCCTAACAAGGCTTAATGTAGGCCAGGCCTAAGGCCCCTGTTGGGCTGCATGGCCTTGTCACACCCCTACTCCCAAGGCCAGGATGCGTACGCATGGCTCCATGGGATGCGTACGCATAGGCTCCAGCAATGGCCCTCTAGGTCTTGTTGCAATCCTTTCGTTCCTTTCGCTCTTTCCGGCCACTTCCGCTCCGAACTTTGCCTGTTAAACTCTGAAATACATGAACGTACACATCATGGCATCGTGCAGAACGTGAAACAGTTCAAAACATAGTAAATATTAGCCGAAATAGCAGATAATTACAATTACAATCCTAAGGAACTACTAAGTGCAATCAAACCTATTTTGCTAGTATTCAAGTGGTGAGAGGTCGATAATTAGTCAATTGATGCTACGACATAACCCATCAGAATGGGGTTTATCACCTCCCCACACTTAAACTTTGGCATGTCCTCATGCCAAATTAAATCAAATATAGAGGAGAAAACACCAAGGCTATGATGGAATAGTTCTGCTTATATAAAAAACGAGTTAAATAACAGATTAATCCATGAAATTTGTGATTATGATCAAATTGGCCCACGAAATATAAATGTCATCAAATTCTACACCGACTTTTACTAACGTGACTCATGTTTACCCTTTCGTGGATCTTCATTACAAAAAAAAGACACTGAGTAAATGTCCACGTTGGACCCCATCTAATATGAGCAATACGTTGTAGAATGTATGTAACAGTTGATTGATGTGCTAAAAATCAATTTTGGTTAAACACTAGGTCAATTAGCTTCGAATTAAGTATTGAGGAAAGGCTTTTGCTACTGCTACTTTTATAAATCCGTTGCTCTAGGAAATGCCTCAGCTAGTGAAAATTATTTATATAACTAATTTTTGTCATGTCATTCAACTGTGGCACATCCTACAAGACATTTGCTCATATCGAATGCCGCTGATGCATGAGGATCATTAGAAGAATTCCTCATTATTTTACTTGGTTTTTAAGAAAGAAATGACTTCTTCAACAAGCAAATTCATATATTTTGAAATCAAATCTTTGATTAGTTATAATTATAATGATTTGCAGGGAGAAGAAGAATTAAAGAAGAAATAGAGAAGGATCTAGGAGAAACAAGAGGAGAAAGAAAATTTAAAAGCTTGAAGGACAAAGACAACTTCCAGTAACCTTAGAAGTTGATGGCGTGCTATACTTCAATATGATGTGTAACACGCCAAACACTTAGAAGATGTGAAGCTTCAAGGAACTAATGGCGTGTTACACTTCAAGACCAAGTGTAACACGTCACAAAAGATTGAAGAAATGAAGCCTCTAGAGAATTCACACAAGCATGGCGTGCTAAAATTCACTTCATATGAAGTGTAACACGCCATTACCAAGTGCTATACGCCACTTAGGTAAATCAATACCGGAAGTTGCCTTATATTTGAAGAAGTAGCATGTAACACTTCAATCTCAAATGTTACACGCCACTAAGCCCATAGTTCCTGGAAGTTCATAAACTCAAATGTTCACTTTGGATTTGATTACAAGCAATTCAATTAGTAAATTGACAAAGCAAGATGGAAGGAGTTTTAATTCAAAGGCTGAGATGTAATTTGTTATAGAGACCTTCTAGAGATTTGATTAAGATTATTTACTAGCCTTTCTCAAGGTGAAGCAAAACTTTCTTTTAGATCGATTATCTAATATCTTAGCATAAACTAACCTAATTGAAGTATTATTACCGATTTGTGATTTCCCATTTAACAACCGCATAACCCGCAAAAACTATCTCTAGTTAGAGTTAGCCTATGACTTTTCTCACCATGAGTACTCTTGTATCCATTTTCTCAAATATCATACAAGACTAAAATCAATAAATTGATGGCCAAACAAAAATAGCTTTAACTTCAATGAGAAAAACTTAAGGAACAAGGAAATTTTGAATAATCAAAATCAAATCAATCACCAATTCATAATCAAGCTGCATCAATGCTCTAACCTTAAACGATTATTTCATTATATAAATGCAATTATCATTGAAATGAATTAGAAAGGAAGAGAAGTGGTACATGATTGTGCTACAATTGAAGAACAATGGATAGTTGTTGAAGAATCACAAGACAATCTTGAAGAATTTGAAGGATAAGCGTATAGTCAGTGGCAGAACTTGCCAGATTTTTTTGAGGGGGCTAATGAAACCCGTTTCGATGGATAATTTCACCGCATTAATTGATTAATTATCACCCTTTCATCACTTAAACACTAGCAAAATAGGTCTAATTGCACTTAGTAGTTCCTTAGGGCTATAATTGTAATTATCTGCTATTTCGGCCAACATTTACTATGTTTTGAACTGTTTCCCGTTTCGCACGATGCCTTGATGTGTGCGCTCAAGTGTTTCAGGATTTAACAGGCGGAGTTCGGAGTGGAAGTGGCCGGAGAGAGCGAGAGGAACGAAAAGATCGCAACAGAACCTAGAAGGCCATTGCTGGAGCCTATGCGAACGCATCACATAGAGCCATGTCTACGCATCTAAGCGTGGGCGGCACGCCCATATGATGATCTCGGCACCTATGCATACGCATATGAAGCTTCCATGCGTACGCATAGGTCAATTCCAGAATCTACAAATAGAGGAGCCTTTCACCATTTCAAGGGAGCCTACTTCCACATTTAGCTTAGATTCTAGGGTTCCATTTAGGTTTTCTTGTTCATTCAATAGCCAAACTATTTTATTTTTATTGTTTGTTTGTTTATATTACTATTACTCTGTCAAACTTCAGTTTTAATTAAATTACTTTACTGTTTTTCTGTCCGTTTACTTTTCTGCAAACTGCAATTTTACATACTGTTATGCTGCCCATTTATGCGCTTATGATTTCCGCAATTAGTGAGTAGAGTCCCATAGTGTCTTGGCTGTGGGGTGAAATGTGCAAATGACCTTAGCTGTGAGTCCCCAATGGATCAGAGGGGAAGGAACGGGTTACGCCCGTGCTATCCGTACACCCCTGCTAGCATACGGGCGAGTTCCTTACGGTACAAGGTTCACCACGGTGATAACGGTTACAAGTGCATTAGGACCTAGTGACAGCATGGTTCCTAAAGAGTTCGTCCAAGCCCAGTTGTTGGATTGCTGACTCCAACGCCAGTCCAGTCAAGTGCATTAGGTCCTGGTGACAGTAGGATTCTAAAGAGTTCTTCAACAATTATCAGAGGTTTGGATCGCTGACTCTAACGCCATACCCGCACCCTTGTGAGTTAGTCTCGAATCCATTACCGTGGGTCCAGCGCCTCACAGCTAGTTTGTCAAGGATATGCAGAGGTTCCTCCAAGGGGGTGTTTAATCGATCTGGGACGTAGTAGTGATGATAGGGATGCACAGTATTTCAACCCATGGCCGTGATACTCTGTTATTATTATTATTGTTATTCAACTGCTTTTAACTGCTTTGAAACTGCGAACTGCTTTCAAACAAACCCAACTGCAACCAACCCCAATCAAAAAAAAACTTTCCCTTTCGCTTCCTTAGCAGAACGACCTGAGTCCCATACTCGGTATTTTGGTTGCACCCCTGTGACACTTTTTAAACGTTCCGACACCGCCTGCGAGGGATAAGGTGCTTTCAACTACAACGACGAAAGCATCCCCACCCGAGCGGGCGTGTCACGTTTTTGGCGCCGTTGCCGGGGAAGCGGAATATTTGTTTGTTTTTTATTGTCTGTGAATACTGTACATATTATTTTATTTTTCTTTTTGAATTGTTATTTGTATGCTAAGGTCGCATTCGGATCCTGGTTCGCTGTTGTTTGATCCTGAAATCAAACAAACTTTTCACCGAACAAGGAAAGCCAAGCGTCGAGCTGAACTTGCGAGACTGGCAATATATAACAATCCTTTTTATTCTTTTGATTCTAGTTCCGACTCTGATACACAGTCTAGTTCTTTCGTTTCAGGTACCCCTACCATGGCGGAACAACTAACTCTCAAACAATTGGGTGGTGCAAGCACAGCCTTTGACGACCAACCCAACAGATTTCCTGAATTTAATGCAAACTTTGAACTCAAGTCCGGATTGATAATCCTTCTGCCGAAATTCTGTGGCAGACCAGGTGAAGACCCCATCAAGCACATCAAGGACTTTGAGGTTATCTGTGCCACCACCAGAAGGATCGGTGGTGATGACGATGCAGTAAAAGCCTTGCTCTGCCTTTTTCTTTGGACGATAGGGCGAATGATTGGTACCATACCCTGCCTGCCGATGTAACTTCCGATTGGTCGATCTTCAAGAAGAGATTCTTGGAAAAGTACTTCCCGCCTTACAAAACGAATGCCATTAGAAAGGAAATCTCTGGGATTGCACAACTTCACGGGGAAACTCTGCACGAGTACTACGAGCGGTTCAAGAAGTTGCTCGCATCGTGCCCCCATCACTCGATATCCGATTTCCTGCTTATCAACTACTTCTGTGAAGGATTGACACCCACTGACAAGGTAATGATTGACGCCTCCAGTGGAGGAGCCTTGATGAACAAGACGCCGGAAGAGGCATGGGAAATGATAGAGACAGTGGCTGACGCCAATCAGCACTTCAGCACTAGAGCAAAAAGTAGAGGTGTGCACGAGGTTGCGCCATCTGAATCAACTATGCTGGCTAAAACTTTGGCGGAATTGGTAGCCATGGTTAAGGAGATAAAAGAGGGTCAACAAGCATATACAGCTACCCTGAAGCAGAATTCCAATACTTCATACGTGAAACCCACTAGACACTGTGGGATTTGCTCATGCGACTCACATTACACTGATGAATGCCCACAGCTTCAAGATGCATGATAATGTAGCAGCTGCGACACAAGATTTCTTTGAACCTATGGCAAACCCTCCACATAACAGGCAGTACCGTAACCAAGGCTGGCGAGATAACCAGCCTGTTCGCGGAAACCCGCCTCAACAGCAGCAAGGCCAACAACGGGAACCCTACACTTACAGTCAACCTCAGAACAACCAGAATGTCCGATATCAACCACCACACAACCGTCAGCAACCTTATCCATCCAATAATCCTCCCCTTAGCGTTGACGAGGCTATCCGCAACTACCAGAAGGAGAATCAGGAAATTAAGGAAATACAGAGAAGATGATGCAAGATACTACCAATCAACCGACTCAAGTTCCACTACAGTCACAAATCCACTCCCAGCGCAACCTTCTTAAAACCCGAAAAGCGATATAAATGCACTACAACACAAGAAGAAGAAGAAAGGGAGAGATGTTAGGTGATAGTGAGAAGAGAAGTTACAATCTTTGGTACGACCTCATAGTACAACTAGCAGATTCTGATGATAAAGAAGAAGAAAGCGAGGTCGAATCTGATGAGGAATACAGTGACGAGTTTGGGGAGGACGAGGTCGGAAGTGAAGAAGAAAATGAAGAAGAGTCTGATGAAGATGATGATGATGAATCTGAAGAAGAAGAGGAAAATGAAGATTGGCTGTACGATTTACTGGTCGAATTGTATGAAGCTCAAGAGAGGGAAAAAGAAAATGCGATAGCCAACCAGAAGAAGAGAGCGACATAGAGGACGAAATCAAAAATGTTGAAACCGATGATCAGCATGATAAAACCTTCTTCATTGCAACCCTCTTTAACAATAAAAGAGTTAAGGAAGAAATCCCTGCTAAGTGCGAAGATCCTAACCCATGCCTAGTAACTTGTAAGATTAAGCACGCAATAGTGTGCGAGTGCGTGTGTGATCCCGGAGCCTGTAGTAGTGTGATGCCATATGAGCTCTACAAGTTCTTGGGACTGGGACCACTCAAGAAAACTGAAGAAATCTTTACCAATGTAGACGCCAGTGTCGTATTAGTAGTGGGAATCGCTGAAGACGTGTAGGTCAGGATAGGAGGATTGATAATCCATGCGGACTTCCTTGTAATCAAACCAGGAAAGAAGGACAATGGGGGTACACCACAAGTGCTCCTAGGAAGACCGTTCCTGAAATCTGGAAGATTCAAGCTGAACTATCATGACGAGATTTTTACCTTCAAGGTAGGAAACACAATAGAAATCTTCCACTTCGACGATTCCTCAGAACCTGAAAAGAAGGGCCTTCACCAGCTGAAAAATGATAAGAAGAAGAAAAAGAAAAAAGAGGATGGAAAAGAAAAAGAGAAAGCGCGAAGAAGAAGCTGATAAGAAAAACTGGCGGCTTAAGATTCAGACAACCAAAAGTAAAAAAAGATAAGAAAAATAAGGCGCTGTCAACCCTGGAAAAGAGGAAATGGATAAGGAAAGCAGAAGGATCAAACCCCAAAAATAAGAAGATAGAAAGGGAAAAGATAAGAAGGAACCGAAAGAAGAAGAAAAGAGAAAAAGCTGAAGCAGAAAACGACGAAACACCAATCAAATGCTCGAGCCTCAACAAACTGTTCAGAAAACTCAAGGGACTAAAGAGATGTCTTCACCAAAAGAAGGGGGCTGACGCTCACTTGGTGAAGAACAACTTTAAATGGAAGTAATGCCAGCTAACACCGGCACGTCCAACTTAAGGACGTTAAAGGAAAGTGCTAGGTGGGAGACAACCCACCATGGTAACATCTTTCTGACCTTACACTCTGTCTAATTTATTACACATTTGCTTAATTAATTGTGATGACTATTAAAGCATAATTAGACTAGGTTTAAGATTTGTACATACTTAAAAAAAAAGAGGGGGGTGTGATGCGTACACACCACCGCACCCCCATGCGCACGCAATAACCTCTCGGACGAGGGAATTCACAAAGTCACACTGGTGCGTACGCATTCACTCTATGCATACGCATCCGAGTACTGGCAGCGAAAAAAAAGAGAGGGGTCCATAAAACGACCCCATTCTCACTCACTTTCACACACTCGCTCTCACAACTTTCCTTTTCTCTCTTCATTCTCCCATTTCAAGTAAGATTCTCTCTTCTCTTCCCTCATTAAATGCTTCATTTCTCATGCTTCCAATCATTTCTTTCCTCTAATTATTCTCCATATTAATGATGTCATATGATGATTCTTGTCTAGTAGTAGTAGTAGCCATTAGTTTTAATTAATTAGTGTTAATGCTTAGTAGATATTAGGAGTACTAGTTAGGAATAAATGTATAGTTTTTGGTTAAGTAGGAATAGGTTATTAACAAAAATGATCCCTTGTCTGCTGATATGCTTATTTTCATGTTGATAGAAATTAATAAATGCTAGGAACACCATATGCTCTAATTTAGATAGACTTAGTTTTGATATTACTTCATCCATAATAATGTTGTGCAGTTCCTCCCCTTTGATCTCATTGATGGGTTTGAGTAAATTCTTTGTGATATTCCCCTTTGGTCATTGATGGACGGATTTTACAATCCGTAACTCGGCAAGTATACCGAATCGTGCAAGTAATACCACGGTGAGTGGATATCGTTCCCACGAGGATTGACGGAACAAGCAATGTAATCTAAATAACCTTATTGACTAGACAAGTGTAAAAACAGAGAGGGTGTTGCAATAATGAACCAAACAGTGAACAAATAACAAGTACTAATGCACGTGTAACTAGAAGGTGAATGTGAGAAACAATGAATGAAAGTGTTAAGGATTTGGAGGTGTTTTACCCTAGGCTACCAATTCTAATCTTCAGTTTCTTCTCTAACAATTATGATCTAATTCCCAACGAATCCTAATTAACTAAACCCTAATCTCTTAGCAATTTAGTTTCTCTAAACCTAACCAATTATCAATCTCTTGATTAACTAATTAAGAAAAGAGGTGAAGCACACAAACAGATTCAATTCTTATTAAGACTCAATAGTGATTTTAGATCAAGTTATATGTCACGTACCCAATCTATTTCTAAACCTATTGAAGTCATTAACAGAATAAGTGTTGCACAATCTATCAAATCCCTA
>JASCZI010181394.1:0-16341 GCA_036250425.1 Stylosanthes scabra
TTATAAAACGGTTGAACCTTCGGTCGAACCGGTTAAACCTTTAAAACCTCTAACCGGTAGCTTGAACGGTTCGATGACCGGTCCGGTTTTCAGAACCTTGATAATTTGTTAAATTAAAAATTAAAAATATATTTTTACGATATCAATAATTATTGACAACAACTTTTATCCAACTTGTTTGTAATTTTAAAGTTACTAATACAAATTTATTTAACTTGCTTGTTTTTATAACATTAGAGAAACAATTAAAAATTATGCATTAGTAATAATCACTAATGGCTTTTTTTGTTCTCCTGAAAATTATTAAAGAAAAATAGTTTTGACCTAAAGAAAACTATTTTATAATTTTGTTAGGTAAATTAATTGATTGGTTGTACAAAAAAAGAATTGAGATAATTTTAGAAGATTAATGACCTATGTTAAAAATAAATAAATAAATAAATGACATAAACATTTTTCAGAATTTGAATTATTAAAATTTTTTTTAAAAAGATTTTTTGAATTAAGATAGCTATATTCATAAAGTGTTGACCATAAAAACAGCTTTTGAAATTAATGAGAATGCTTTTAAGTTGGGTTTTTATGTAAATTTGCTTGAAAATCAAGGTTAATTAAGACTTTCCACTACTCACCATATAACAAATTTAAATGAATTATCTATTCTTATAAGAAACTTCATGTTCCATTTTTATAAGCGGATAATGTGATAATTTTCCTATATATGGGAAGTCTTTTCTCTCATCCGATCCTCATGCATCCCCGTATGTATTAAATATGATGGAATGACGACTATTAGGTGTTCCGGCAACTAGGATCACTATGTGTCACGACAAGGACGCCTTACTGGCCTACTCCTACTCCTGAAAATGGACAATCACCGGATTGCTTCTTTAATCAAAATCTAATTTATATTTATTTATATCAAATGATCAATGAGTAGCTTCTTCACTCACGTCAAAGGTGCACACAATTTCCACAAAACATAAAATATCTTAAATTGTTGTTGTTGACATGGTTATGCTTTTATAGTCTCTGATTCAGAGTCTTTCTCCTTGGGATAACAGTTTTGCTTCCCTGTCTAGACATAGCAACTCAAGTAGTTCAACTAAGGTAATCACTAATTAGTAATTACACTTCTGCAATTACTCATTTCTTTTTATGCTTCTTCTTCGTTGCTACACTACTACTACTACTTTCTTAGCTTGCTTCCCCTTTCTAATCCCAAGATTTAATTTTCACTTAGTTGTCATATTCTTGGTGAACATTCTTGTAGGCTTTCTTTCTAATGGAAGACATGGAGCCAAAGCTTGCAATCAAGAAGGATGTTACTCAAGTAATGCATTTTCTTGCTTTGCCATCTTATCTGATTTTCCATGCTTGCTGAAATTTTGATATTTTTAAATGAATTAATTTAAGTACATCTCCATACATCCATGTCTTCTTTTATTTTGATTTTTGTATTGAATTACATTATTTTTGTGTTATATGTAACTATTTCGATGTTATCGTATGTTGTATTTATGTATTTTGTGAATATTTTTGTGCTATGTTTATATTTTCGTGTTATAAATGGAATATGTGGAAGTGTATAGTGGTACATGTAGAATTATCGTATTTAAATTTTCACCTTTTCTTCTTGTATCTGCAGTTAATTGGAGAAACCCCAATGGTGTACCTAAACCACATTGTGGAAGGTTGCGTTGCGCGTATTGCTGCTAAGCTAGAGTCAATGCAACCCTGCTCTAGTGTCAAGGATAGGCATGAAAATCAAATCTCTCTATTTGACTAATTAAAACTTTCGTGTTTGGAATTAGGGTTTAAGGATATTTAAGAACTTGTAATGATGATATTCTCTTTTGCTCCTTCAGGGTAGCGTTGAGCATGATTGAAGATGCCGAGGCAAAAGGCCTAATTACACCTGGAAAGGTTAGTAATTTCTTTCATACATATGCAGAGATTCTTCATTGTTCATGTTTCTCTCAGGAATTAAAAGCAACTCTAATGCAGTGTTTTTTGGAGTTTCAAATCTGACATGTACAAGAAATGGACCAATTCCAAATTTCACTTCGTATTGGAGATGAATGATGAAATGAAATTGGTCTCAATATACAGAGACGGTTTCACTGTGGTTGAGAACTAATTAAAGTATAAAGTCTAAATTGAATTGAAATCAAATAATATTCTAACAAATATTATTCCAACAAATATGATGTCTCAAATAACTATTTAGGATAAGAAAAAGTATAAGTAATAAATATTTTTGTAACAAAAAAATTAATTAACAAAAAATAGAATATTCATAATCATTGTTTATAGAACGTTCACAATGAAAATCATAGAACATCTGAACCTAAAGTAACTAATTATCAGCTAATTATGTAATTTTTTCTCTAAAAACAGAACATCTGAAACCTAAAGAAATAGAACATCACAAATTTTGTGGGAATTAAAATAAAATAAAATTAAGGGTAAAAGACATATGTACCCTCGACCTTCAACAAATACAAAAGCGTCCTCAGCATTTTAAAAACGGGACGAGCATGCCCTCCTTGTTTGTGTGAGTTGCCAGATGGCAACGGAAATAGTATATGTGACAAAACGGGCCCCGTTTCTTCAAAAACGACGTTTTATAAACATTTCACATCTCCATCTATAAACATTTCACATTGCCACCTCAATTCCCTATCCAACAACCTTGCTTCCACTATTTAGCAACTTCTTAATCTTCTTCGTCACTATCCCTGCAACTTCCATACACTACTATCCTTCCCTTTTTCTTCTTCATTTTCCATGAACCTTTTTCTCTCTCTCTCCTCTGACCTCAACACTACCCTGATTGATAATCACTCTCTCTTCTTACTTACCCACTTCTTATGCCCACCCACTTCCTATACCCAATCCAAATCTCTAATCTTTTCTCTCAAATCACCAACTTTATTTACTCACTTTTCCCTTTACCTCATCAATTTTCAACCTTTTCCCAAATTCCCTTTTCCTATGTTTTCTGTTTAAAGTTGTTTTCATTTCTGGGTATGCCTAATTCTGCTTTGACTACGCTGCTCAGTGACTAATTTCTTCTGTTCGTTGAAAATCTCTTTGACTTTTACTGAAGTTGGGATTCATTTTTCAATGGTTGGTTTTTGGATTTGGTTTCTTTTAGGTGTTGTTAGGAGTGAAGAAACAAAGATGGAGGAGGGAGAACGATTTCAGCTTGGGATGGTGGGCGCCTTGTCTCTTTCAGTGGTGTCTTCAATGTCCACGATGGACGCCGTTTTTGGCAAAACGGGACACGTTTTGCCACATATGTCATATTTGTTGCCATCTGGCAACTCACACAAACGGGAGGGCATGCTCGTCCCGTTTTTAAAATGGTCAGGGACGCTTTTGCATTTATTGAAGGTCGAGGGTACATATGTACGAAAAAAAAAGTTGGAGTACATATGTCTTTTACCCAAAAATTAAAACATTGGAGATGCCCTAAATTAAATGTTTTGTCCTATATATTGTTGGGTGTATAATCTAAGAAAGTTTAATCTTGTTGAATGATGGTTGGAAAGACTGTTCTTATTGAGTCAACAAGTTGCAATGCCGGTATTGCACTCGCATCAATAGCGGCATTGAAGGGTTACAAACTTCAAGTGGCTATGCCATCTTATGTGAGCCTTGAGAGAAAAATCATATTGTTAGCCTTTGGAGCTGAGGTATATCTGACCTACCCTGCTAAAGGTGTGGAAGGGGTATTTCAGAAGGCAGAAGAGCTATTAGCCAAGAATCCTAATAGTTATATGCTCCATCAATTTGAAAATCCTGTAAATCCAAAGGTATTCTATTCATTTATTTCTCCTAAATTGGTTGCTAGGTTTGGAATTTTGCAGCATATTAATTCTTCAACCTTGTAGATTCATTATGACGCCACCGGTCCAGAGATTTGGCGAGACTCGGGAGGCAAAGTTGATGCTTTGGTTGCAGGGATTGGAACTGGGGGTACGATTCAAGGTGCTGGGGAATTTCTCAAGGAGAAAAATCCAGATATCAAGGTTGACTTCTTATTCATCACGAATGTTTTCTGCACTGAGAGTGATTGAGTGAATGTTTGTACAAGATTTCTACTGTTTGATTGAGCTACCTCTATATTATTTTTGCCTTTTTTCCTCTCTTCAAATAGGTGTACGGGGTTGAACCAGCTGAAAGTGCAGTTCTAAATGGAGGACCCCCAGGTGATTTTTTTTTTTTTACTTTACCTTTCTGCATATTTCTTTTTAGTAATCTGTTGCTTTTTCATTGAGTACGTTTGTGGCTCTATTCTGATGTTCAATACCATAGTTTCATGACTATATCAACTACCGAAGAAGAGAATTGGAACAATAGAAGTCAGAAGATAATGAAGTCTTGCTGCAGGAACAGGAAGACTCTGATTCAGACTAATTTGTGCTGGTCAATTTCATTGTTTTCAGACCTGAGACTGAGAGTGTGACTGGATTCCGTGTGAGATGATCAGATAAATAAACAGTAGGTGGTCGCCATAAAAATTTGAAAACCAATGTAAAGCCTCAAGCATAGTAGTTACATTATTTAATTTACTTGTCTCTCCTCATCAAAATGCGAAGACAGACATATTAGTCCTCCTTTACATTTATGGATTTCATATGGAAGAACTAAGTCGGAGCCCTTTTGTGAATCGTTCGATAGTCGAGGGGAATTTCTCATTGTCAAATCCTAAGGAATGACTTTGTCCTTTGTGTCTTTCCACAGGCATCAGGGGTTTACTCTATTGTTACATTTTATTATTAATTATGACGTGATAGATAAATTCTTAAACCTTGAACAATTGCTTTGGTAACCACTTGAAGCTGTTTACTAATTGTTCTCTCTGTTTGTGCAATTGTCAAAGGTAAGCATCTTATCCAAGGAATTGGTGGTGGTATCATTCCCCATGTGCTTGATATTAATCTCCTAGATGAAGTTATTCAGGTAACTACTAATACATTTAGTGATTGTTTTTTTTTATTTTGATGTAGAAACTGGCCATTCCCTTTTCTCTGGAATGATGAGATTTTGTGCTTTATAGTGACCTCATTCATTCATTGGGCTAATACTGTCATTTTTTGTGTTTTCCAGTGAATTTACTGAAAAGAGTTTAATTAGATTATGTGCAGAGATCTGTCTCAGTTAGCATTGGATGGCACAAAATAGTACAGAGTAGTGGAAATATTTTTGAAACAGGTTCAATCTCTGCAAAAGCTTAGAGCTAAGAGCGCAGTATACTGCTCTGGCTATCAAAACAATTTTAGAAGATTACACAATCCAACTTTTATATAACCAAGATCTGCCCCTTTGAATCAGTTGTACAATAAGTTGTGGGAATTTCAACCCCAACACACTCCAATCGGGAAGTCATTGCATACACAAGTTGGGATTTGAACCCCCGACACTTTCTTAAAGAACTAACCTCTCAACCTAGACTCCGATACTTCCATTGCACTTAGGAAGGGTGCAGCCTAAGGTCTACCCTTGTGGCGGAGCATATGTCATAATTTGTATATAAGTCTTGAAACATGGTATGTAATAAGATATTTCTTTCTGTTTTGACCAAGCTAGGTTTTATGAGCTGCAGGTTACAAGTCAAGAAGCTATTGAAACTGCTAAGTTGCTTGCCTTGAAAGAAGGTTTGCTGGTATGAAATGAAGTTATTATTGTTAGCATTTTACATCGATTTCAATAAAAAACAATTGTTACAACTTTTCATACTGGCTGTATGGATACCCTTGCAGATGGGAATTTCATCAGGAGCCGCAGCAGCAGCTGCAATAAAGTTGGCGAAGAAACCGGAGAATGCCGGAAAGCTCATTGTTGTAAGTTTATGATCCTTAATTAGTCTTAAGTCTCAACTTTTGTTCTTAGGATAAAATATTTAGTTTGTCCTTCAAATTTTCAAAAGACTAAATTATCTCGGATGTTGTTTAATTTGACTCTATCCTTATTATTAATTTTTTTTTGGACTTGCTAAGTTTATTCTTTTACACATCATTATGATCAACAATATCAATATCATCATCACCACCACTGCTACCATCATCTCATCCTTCCGAGAATGATGACATGATGATAGTGGCGGTGATTACAATGATGTATATAGTGGTAAAGTCAGGATTGACGGTGAAAAAATTCATGATAAAGCTAAAATTAAAATTTATTATAAATATAATGGATAAAATTAAATATAAAAAATATTTTTAAAATTTTCATTTATTAAAACCCATTTATTGTAATTGGTGAGAAATTTTATTAGCGTTTGTTGTGCAGGTGATATTCCCGAGTTCTGGAGAGCGTTATTTGTCTTCACCATTGTTTGAATCCATTAGGCACCAAGCTGAACAAATGACATTTGACTAAGCTCCCAACTCCATAATAGTATCCATGGATTCCTTGTGTAATCTATATAGTAAGTTACATAACTAGATTTTTACCCTCGCAATGCGCATTATTTTTTGTATATTGTTCGATTTTAGTTTGGAAAATATTAAATAAATAGAAGTGTTAATACTGTGACTAAAAAAATCGATAATCAATAAATATAGTAAACTTTATAATCTTTTATTTTTATGCATATAGATCTTTTTCTATTTTGAGAGATGATAATGTGTAACTAAACAACATAATTTTTGTTCTTATTTTATCTTTGTTGTTAATGTCTTTTTTTTACAGAGCTTGTTTCTTTTGTGGATGATTGTTTATCTTTCTTCCGCTTGAATGTTTGGAGCAGGGTTTGTTTATTATAAGTTGTTTGTTCTTGATTGATATTGTTTTTCGTTGTGCCTTTCAATTGTTAGCTCATTTGTTCTCATGAATTTTGACTTTTTTTTTTCGTAATGTAGTTATTGGTATCAGATCTTCGTCAGATTATATTTGTATCGGTGATCTTGGTTCCTATGTAAATGAATATGATTTCGATAATAAAATTTGTGTATCTGACACAAATAATGCAATAATTGATTTTGTTAGAATATATTATGCATTGTTATATCATCCTGAAGAATGATTTACCAATTTACCCGGATGTTGTTCCAAAATAGTAGAAAAAATGTTCATTGGAGGGATAGAAGTAAGTATAGGCAATAGTTAAACCCCTATACGAAAAAATATAATACGTTTATATGTTAAAGATTGAAGATGAATTTCAAAATTCCTTTACCAAATTAATTAAGCAATCTAGAGTCCTTCATTTGCAAAAATCTAAAGTTAATTTCTTTTGGAAAATTAAATAATTAACATAGAATTAAAAATAAGGACTTTTAAAAACTTAAATTATTTAAAAATGCTACTGTACCTTATAAAATATTTTAAAATCCTCTCTATTTATCTCAATTTGTATATGTTAAAATTATAGTAAGATAATTAATAAAAGAAAACACATATGTAAAATTCAAATGATTGAGACTATAGAAAGAATGTGAAAACAACATATAAAAAATTTGGATTATATTATTTATAGAAAACGTAGGCTAAGTAAGCGCATTTTGCAAAAGGAAATTTTTCCTTGTGTGAGCCAATTTTATAAATATTACTAATAATAAATTTAAGAACAAAATATATTATTAACCGGAAAATATCAAAAGAAGTACTGAACATTTTTATTAAAGAAAAATACACAAGAAAAATACATAATATTAATTATAAGTATGATCTCATTTACATGTATTTTTAATATTTAGTCATACTAAATTTTAATAAACATTTTTTTTACTATTTTTTATAATCATTTTAAAAGTGTTTTATTAGTGACGAACCAATGACATAATTCAAATCCTTAAGTAAATTTAATGCGGCAAATTATTTTTTTATTATACTTTACTACCGCAGTTAAATTTAAAACAATAATCCTTCCTAGACATTGAATATATAACTATAAAATTAATAAGATATTTAATTTAAAAAAAAAATTCGAGAATTGAGATAACAAATGTTTAAATATCACACACAAAGATTGAACAACCTATTGAATATAAAAAATTAATTTAATGGTGTAGAATCAGAGACACTTTTATTTATAATTTTTCTAAAAAAAGGTTGTTAACACAATAACAAATGGTTTAAAATATGCACTTAAAAAATAATTATTTTTTATATTTTATTTTTAACATGATAAAATTTTAACTTTCTACCGACTTGCTTTATATAGGACTAAGAAAATAAGTGGCTAAATTAAATTCTCTATATTATGTTAAAAATTTATATGAATGTTAGATTTTATGTGTTGAGTTAAATGACATTAATTGAAAATATTATTTTTATTAGGAAAAATTTAATATATATGAAGTGGTGATATATGAATATTTGTAACGGTAAGTATATATGTGCATACTTTTGTGATGAATTTATTAAGTAACTAATTCTTTTTGTTTTTCCTTCCATGGTAATGATGTAAACATAATTGACTCTTGGGTTATTTATTGGAAGAAATTTAAAAAAATTGATGAAGTGATTATCAATAGAGAAGAACAACGCGCCAAAAAAAAGGGGAAATACAACGTCATTAAATATTTTAAAATATAAGAATGCCATTCGTCTAGACCTTGCTTCTCAAAATTCGACGGCTCTTAGCTGACCAAGTTTCGATTATGCAAATTAACATTTTCTCAATGAAATAACGTGAAAAACTAAAGTTGTTAACACAAATATTTCTACACAATATGAATATTTGAACTCACCAATGATTATGAGCAATATTTGGAGATAGATGTTATCTGCTTTGTCTTTTTTTTTTGTTAGGATCTTCTTCACCGTTTCAATACACATGAAATAGAGTTGTAGAATAGATAATCTGATTGCATTTCATATGACTTTTCGTTAGTAAGGACTTTTTTACCCAACTGCCCTTGTTTTCAAAACTAATTCCCGGAATGCTCATGGTTTGGAACGATTGACACAGCTACTCCTATTTCGCTACATATTGTGGCAACCGCTCCTTTTTTTTTACTCAAACCTATAAAAAAATTTATTATATAAAAAATTGGCGTCCAACGATTTAGCGCCTCTGAATCAGCTGCAACAAAAAAGTCAGCTGCCACCGTGACAAAACGGGGCAGCTGCGTCAATAGTTCCAAATCAGGAGCATTTCAAGAATTAGTTTTGGAAACAAGGGCAGTTGAGTAAAAAAGTCTTAGAAAAGTGATAATTATAAATAACAATTAAATAATAATTCAAAGCAATTAATTAAAAATAATTATGAGACTCTTTTAAATAGAAGGCTTTTGAGAAGATTTGAAAGTGTCATTTGTGTGATTTTGATGAAGTGGTATTGTAATAAGGAGTTCAAATGCTAAGATTAAATGTGGAGCTATATTAGTCTCTCCTGTTATATATTGTTAGATAAAGACCCGCGCGATGCGCGGAATAATAAAATATTATTTTAATTAATATTTTGAAAATTGAAAATGTAGAATATTTTAAGTTTTCTAATGTTATTGTATTTAGTAAGTTTTAAATGATATTAATTTTTTTTATTCAAGCTAAATTTTATATTCATAATAATATGATCAAGGAAGTCTTCAGTGTAAATTTATAATAATGTTATTATGTTTTACATAAAAGATAATAAAGTATTATTTACTGGATTCTAGATTTCTAGTTATCATTAAAACTACTATTAAATATGAAAATAGATTTAAATATTTTTTAAAAAAATTGAAATGGATTTTGTTTTTTCATAACGAAATTCTTAAGTCGAAAAAGTTTTCTAATTTTTAAAAAATACATTGCTTAAAGTCTAATGAAAAACAATAAGTGTTCTAATTTTGATGGTTAAAATAGACATGAAGAGATGAACATAACAAATTTGTAAAATAGTAAATGTTCTATTGTATATAAGTCTTAATTTCCTAAGTTTTAATACTCATTTTATATTTTAAATTGTAGTATACTATAAAAACATAACTTTTGATCTCATGTAACTATTTTTGTAACTTAAATTATATTCAAGGTAAATAATTAAAATTCTTGTATGACTTAATGCTAAAAACGTTTAATATAAAGAATGAAAAGTTTATAACTAAATGCTAGAGATATCCAAAGTGAAATATAGGAAATGAGTTTATATTAAATACAAAAACAAAGAAATTCTTAACTTAACAACTATATAAAATTACTGACAGGACGTTATTTTTAAATAGTCATTTTTGTAAATTATTTAATGTAAATTTATTCATCTTACTTCATATGTTTGTCTTCATTTTTATTATTTTAAATAGTTATTTTGTTTATTATTTTTGTTATTTTTTAGATTATATTTAATTAAATGATATGCTACAAAAATGAAATTATTTGACAAAATACAAATATGAATATAATGTTTTAATAGTTAAAATTAATATGAAAATTTTAAATTTTATCATTTTATGAACTACGATATTACCATGTATTTTTCAACATATTGTTGTAGGGCTGTTCATGGATCGGGTCAGATTCGCGGTAAATATCCGCATCCGCATCCGCAAAATGCGGATCTGATCCGATCCGCACAGAGTTCGGATCGGATAGGATTCGATCCGCAGTGCTTAAGGATCGGATAGCGGATTTGTCTCAGACATCCGCGTATCCGCACAAATATATTAATAAATAAATAAAAATTAAAATATATATATATATAACTTATATGAGAATTGAAGAAAGAAACCCTACATTCATTCTAACACTACTGCTGGTCTGCTGACTGCTGCGCCGTTCTCTTCTCTACTTCTCTCTCAATCTCTCTGGACTTACTCACACAGTCACACCAACAAACAACCCACACACCTTGACACCACCTCCACTTTCATCGACCACAACCATCCCCCACCAGCCACCACCACCCATAAACACCGACGATACATCACGGTCCTCACCCGATTCCACACGACCACAGCACCACCTTCCACGGCTCAACCAAACCTGAAACCACCACAAACCGCGAAACACCGTCGGCGACTCGACGCGGTTCTGCATGTACGAGGATCGTCGGCGCTTCCTCGTCCTATCAACAGATTGTCGCCACCTCGTCCTTTCCTGTTGTCGCCGCCTCGTTCTGCTCATCGCCGACCGTTGTCCCGGCTGCTGCGACGTCGTGTTCTTCCACCTCGTAGTCGCCGTCTTCCCATCACCGCCGGTAAGCTTCCCGTTCTGTTCTTCCATTTTAAAACCCTCAGTCTTTAATTTTTTTTTTTTGTAATTTTTGGGGGAACTCGAGAAGATGGTCTTGAGTAGATGATAAAACTTCAAGACTAAAAAATAAAAGATGATGAAATAAAAAACTTGTTTCCAACTAACATTGATTTTTTTGGAATACTGGTTTTTGATGTATGTGTGTATGGAACCTTTAATTTTTTGTTGAATCTTTGAATTATAAAAAAAAAATATGAACAGTTAAGAAAAATTATTATATATGCTTGCTGTTCTGATTATTTACGAAAAGAGAAAAATATAAGTGATAAAGAAATATATAACTAATGAGTACAATTAAACTAAAAATAGAAAACAAATATAAAATAAAATTCTAAATGATATCATATATTATAATGTTTAACAAAGTAAAAAATAAAAATTATGATCATTAATCAAATTCTTCAAAAGGTAAAGTATAAGAGAGACATCATATATTCTAGTGTTTTAAAAGAATTATCATCTAATACACATGTTTAGCAAACAACCTAGAAAAATAAACTATGGTCATCATTCATATACTAAAATTTTTAAATATTTATACAAAACATTATTAAAATAATACTAGAAATAGTGAAGGGATTTGAATGGCTAGAGTAAAATATATGAGATTACGTGAAAAAATATTAAAAGGAGTAGTATTTAGTGAATGTTAATTTATATAATAAATGAGAAGAAGAAGTTGTTTTCTCGTCGTCGTCCTAAGAGAGAGATTATTATGGAGAACAAGGGTGGTGGTGGTGGTAGAAGTGACGGGAGTGGTGGTGGTGTCGTTGGTGGTGATGGGGTGCGAAGATGATGGTAGTTGTGATGGTGAAGATTATGGTGGCTAGTGCGATGAAATGAAGTGAAATATCGTTCTCATTTGGTAGTTGTAATAATATAAATAAAATGGATGATATGTAACGTCTTGGACTTTTATGATAAATGATAAATGCTAACACAAAAAAGAGTAGTGATTGAGGAGAAGTAAGAGCCTCTACTAAGTAATTAAAGGACTTTTGCATTCTATGTGATTTTAAGAGTTGTAATTGTTGAATTCTGTCATTTCTGCTAATTTGATGACATGTCATTCTAATAGTAACATGAGATCCTAAGATTGAATATGGAGCTACATTGGTCTCTCCTTTTATAAATAGATAAATAGATGTCTAGACAAATGATGACACTTGAAGAGCCGTCTACCAAATAATGGAAATTTTTTATTAATTTAAATAAAATAAAATTCTTAAAAGTCGAGCTTAAGATTATTTAAAAAAATATCTTTATCTATTAAAGAGAAGATAATTCAACTCTACAAAGCATGTGTATTATTATATATGAACTCTTAAACCAACTTTGGTGGGTCGTGTTAGCTCATCAGTCTGCTTAAACAAGTATTTAGGATTTGAATCTTGTCTTTTGTATGCAATAATCTAATGGCCGGCTGTAACCCTTAAATAGAATTAAATAGAGTTTCAATCTACGACAGATTAGTCCTTGGTCTGAAAAGTTAAGGAATACCGTGAGAATCCAAAAGAAAAGAAAAATATTAAGTAGGCCGAAATTTCAAAATTTTCTCCTTTCAAATAAAGAAAAAGAAATATTTGGAGGTTGATGCTAGATCTTAACAGAAAATCCAAGAAAAGTAGTGAGGGTTCCATTCTGATTTCAAACCAAATAATGGAAAACATGGTCGAATATCATGATACCTCTGTAGTTGGAGACCTGGCCACACATTCTTATTTGTTTAATCGTGATTATGATAATGCTGATGCAGAACAGGTGACCGACAGTTATTTCTCAGGAGGAGGAAGATGACGAAGAAGATGGGGAGGAACTGAGGAAGGGATAACGTACTTCTTGTAAGAAATCGTTCAATTCAGATACGCTTTGGTGACGGGTTTAGTCAAACGCTTTCTATTTGAATAACCGTGTGTGTAACTACTTGAATATTTGTGTGGATGATGAGATTATATATCTATTAAGGTGTTATGATAGTCGTTTTAGAATTATTGAGACAAAAATTTCATAATAGTACAACGGTTACGCCTAGGGCCACGGTTTTTACCGGTTCTTAAAAAATACGCGTAATTTAGGTAACATAAAATTTCTAAATTATGTAATTGAGCAAGTTATCTTACCCTTCGAAAATTTTAGCCACAAAAATGATATTTTTACCTTGGTAATTTTTTTTTTGTTTACTTGGAGCCCACACCAAACATCTCATAAATACCCCAATATTTTCCTATTACTTTTTATTTTATTTATTTCATTTCACTACACCAAAATCACATACACACTCCATCATACTTCTAACCTACAAAAAACTTACAAAAATTCTCCAACCTCTCTTCTCTTGGCTGAACTCTCTCTCCCCCCAACATCGAACAATTTTTAGATATTTAACACATAGAAACACATTTTCATCCTCTCTCCACTTTTTAGATCAAACCCTCATATTTCTCAATAACAAGCCAAGAACTTGAAGAACACTCATCATCCTCTTCGACCCCAACCACCATGACCACCATTGTACTTGTCATCAACTCACCACCCTCATCACATCTTCAAGTTTCTCTTCTCCATCTTCTACTTATCCTTCTCATCTTCAAAATGTGAGTGTAAACCCTATATCATGAACATTATTTTTATGAGAAGCTAATGTACCTTGAACTTTTGTGATTTAGCTCTCTCTTTTCTTCTCTTGACCGAACCACCACCAACCTCATTTCTTAAGGCATTTGAGTTTCCTTCAAGGTGATGAACTCCTCTTTGCTTCCCTTTTCAAAACCGAAAAATAAAATAAGGAAAGCCTGGCTCAAGTTTTATCTTGTTTTGATAGAAATAGTGTTAGTTTGGAAGCTAGAGGCCACGATTGCATCAAGAAGAAAGTTGGCAATTTTTGGGACTTGTTGGTAGTGCAAGGAGCCAACTCATCGAAGTAAGGGGTTAGGCTTAGATTAGTTTGTTTTGAATATATGATCATGTGTGTGAAAATGATGATATGCTTGTTTAAATGCTTGAATGGAATATTGGATGTTAGTTGAAATTATGTGCAAACTAATCTTACTCTTTTAAGAGTGGGCCTTTGGCCGAATCATTGGTGAAATGAAATGATAAAATGATGATCAAAACTTGATGAGAAATGGCCGAGATGTTTGTCTCCTTTGGGACAAAAATGTTTATAAAAAACCTAATGAATATACAGTATGTTCTTAAGGAAAAATAGACATAAAAGATTGCATTTTAATGAGATAATAATAAGATGGTAAATGAGGGTTTTTGGAAAAGGATTTCAGAAAAATATAAAAGCCTTAAGTTGTTATATAAAAAAGTTTAAAATGATTTTAAATATGAAAAGAATAAGCTTGATATACCTATGTTTTAAAAGTATTACTAAATTTAGTAAAAAGGGCAAATATGGTAATTTAATAAAAAATATTTTTTCAAAACTGTTTATGTGACAATATGGGGTATATGTGAGAGTCTAAAACTGAAAGTGTGCTTGAAAATATTGATTCTCCATAATTAAATTAAATTACCTAATAAAACTAGTAAAAATTGAAACCGAGTAAATAGGAAAATGGCAGAATCGTTATTCAAAAATTATCTCTTTTCAAAAAAATTTTTTTTTTAAAACTGTTTTTACCAAAATCAAAACTATTTTCAATATGGCCCACATATGCACAACCAACCATTAGTTGACCATATAATAATCCTACACATTTTTCATTATTGAATCTCGAGGCAATGAATCAAGGTTCTTTTTGGTTTCAGGGAGGCCCTGATGATGTTCGTTCAATCATGATTATGATAATTCAGCGACCGTCGTAATAAACCTCCCACCTGCTAATGCATCCACTAACAAGATTCCAATCAATTCGCAACACTACCCAATAGGCCACGTCTTGCAATGACTAATGAAGGCAGACACTAAGGCTCAATTGTAGTCTCACTCAAGCATGAAGGCAACATGCTCGAACCTAGCTTGTCGGAGTAACTGCTGGATACACTCATTCGACCGCTCCATAATATTACGTTGAAAACATATAGCCCTAGGATCCTATAAAATAATAGAAACCAACTTCATTAAATTGACACTTTATGTCCTATTTATTACAAATTTTAAAAAAGCCTACACATTTTATGTACCAAATGTGCAGTTCTCCCTGCAATGTGGTATTTCGCATCTGGCCTATACAATGTGTCTTTATAGCTTTTGAGTAGATGTTGACGTTGCTCCAACATGATAAATAAGCAAAACTCAACCTACTCAAACAGAAAATTCACACTAACTCATTAACCAAAATTAGTATCACATATTGACCTTAAGTACATTAACCTAATCGATGCAAAATTAATAAGAAAAAAATTTATTTAAACTAAATATCAACTAATAAATACCAAATTAGTTATTATTGAGAAAATTCCTAAATTAACTATTTATTTACTCTACACTAAATATAATTTTTATTCAAGCTAAATAAATTAATAACATGATGAAAACTAAAATAAATTAACTACACTAATATAAATTATCAAACAATAATTTTTCAAAACTAAATAACTTAAATAAATAAATAAATAACCAAATGAGATTAAATAACAATTTACACTAAAACCCTAAACTATCTAAATAAATAAATGAATAAATAAAACTAAACAAATAATAAAACTACCTAAATAAATAAAACAAAACTAAACAAATAAATAAAACTTAATAAATAATAAAACTACCTAAAATAAATAAAACTACATAAATAATAAAACTAATTAAAATAAATAAATAAAACAAAACTAACTAATTAAATACAACTACATAAATAATAAAACTACCAACGTAAATGAACAAAACAAAACCAACTAACTAAATAAAAAATGAAAGAAAAATAAGAGGGCAGAGATCTTACCTTTGGAAGAGGGCAGAATGGTTGAGGAGAGAGGCAATGATAAATTTTGACCGCTTCGAGTTCGAGGTGGGGTATAAATATGCATCCGCATCAAGTAAAATTAGGTGACCAATAAAAATTTAAACCAACATTAACCAACAATATTCTATTTCTTTAGGTTTCGGATATTCTGTTTCTAAAAAATATCTACGAAGTTATATATATATATATATATATATATATATATATATATATATATATATATATATATATATAT
>JASCZI010181394.1:16450-51526 GCA_036250425.1 Stylosanthes scabra
TTTTAACGTTTTAAACATTCTCATAATTTCTCGGTTAGTTTGTTGGTTAGAAAAATATTAATTATCTATAGTTTAAATTTGCCATATCGTAACACGTTAGTGCATTGCAGCAAGTTCGCCTCACAAATGGTCAAATTTTATGCAAAATTCGAAATAAAATGGTAAGTTTGTCATACGGTGTAGTGTATTTGCATTTGTGTCACATAGTTGGGTGGATGAAAAAAATGAATATAACTAAAATCTTTTTTAATTTTTAAATAAAAATAAATTATTTTTTTAATTTTCTTTCCGAAAAAAATTTCCCTTATTTGTCTATCTCTCTAAATTTTAAACATTAGAAAATTTTATTTACATATTATTTTAATTTTCTTATTTGAAAGTTTTATAAACAAAAATTTGTAAACAAAAGTTATTATGTTAACCGGTCGTAATCTTATCACTCAATAGTGAAATTTATTGGCAATTATACCTCAAGAATGCTTTTATTTCTATATTAATTTTATTTGCACACTAAAATCAGACACCACATAATATATAGTATAATATACATTTATACGGTACTTTTGTACAATCCTTTTGGATTGTCTAACCATATAGTCACGCCCCACTATTCTCAATATCTTCTATTTTATGCGTGTTTCTCTCTCCTACCAAAAGATTACCATGTGACACACACAATGACACTGATACTTTGGAAAACATACTCTTATATATGAGTATGTTCATTGATAGCTTTCATGTAGACCCCCGACCTTTGATTATCCAAAATCATGCGATTAACCAGTAATCGTATCGATTAAATGCTACAGCTACGATAGGAGCTCTAATCCAAATAATCATGCAAACCTTGAAATTTGAGAATTTTGCTGAGATATTCGGACTCAGTGGATTTTTCGAAGCGGAAATGCATACTCAGCTAGTTCGGGTAGCACCGAAACCCGAACTGTAAATTTAATTAACGGTACCGGCTTAGCGTCGACGGGAACAAAATAAATAAAATGTGATCACATGAAAATGATCACAAAAATATTTAGGACACGAATACCTTCGTTAAAGGTTTGACCCGAAACGAACCAAACCACGAAATTACGAAAGCGTCATTAATGAGAATCACACACAAAAGAGGGCAAACAGCCCAAGCTCTCTTCATTCTTCTTCATTTGATCGAAGAAGGAAAGAAAGAGAGAGACATGAGTTGGAGCGATGGTGATGGCACTACTCACACCCAACTTCAATCCTCAATAACTTTTGATCTGGAGCTCCGATTGACGCACCGTTTGCGGCTACGCGAAGCTCTCTATGTGCTCTTCGATTCTATACCACTTGTGAGGTATGGGTTTCGAATTTTCCTACTCTATTCTTAGCTCTTAAATTCTGCTCGAATTTGAGTGTAATCACCATGTGTGTTTTCGAGTTTCATGGTTTAGGTGATGATCTAGCATGCATGTGAGTATGATATTCGAAGCCTATGAGCTAAGAATCACGGTAAAATATTCCAACCCATTTTTTGGTATTTTTGTTGAACCCTAGGTTGATGAGAATTGGGATTTTTGGTGTTGGTTGTGTGTTTATATGATGTAGGTGTTTAATTGATGATGAAATTGGGAGTTGGTGTGGCTTGAGAAGCTGTGGGTGTGAAATTGGTGTACTTGGATACTCGATGACGCAAACGAAATCGTGTGTGTGCATTGAGGTAAAATGATAGGAAGCTAGGAAAATGATTGAATATGTGGATTGTGTGTGAATGGTTGTTGACTTGTGATGATGATAAATGATGAATGATGTTGATGAAATGATGATGATGATGGTGATGATGATGAATAGATGATGTTGTATGAAAAGGTCTTGAAGGACCTGGTAGCCATGCATGAGATATGTAATATTGAATGATTTGATGTCAAGGAATGATTGATTTTGTTGGCTTGACTGAGTTTTATGATTTTGAAGTGTTTTAAGAAGTTTGGAAATGGTTTGAAAGGAAATTGAATGGAAAATGTGCATTTTCTGGTTTTTGGTAAAAACTGATTTTTGGTCAACTTTGGAGGGCCCAAAACTAAGTTCTACTTTGAAGAAATGGAAGAACTTTATATAGTTTAAAAGCTTGTTTAACCATCTTTCAAATGGCTTTGGAATGAACGAATTTTGAGTTTTGAGTAAAAAGTTATGAGGTTCCAAAGTTGGGCGAAAATTTTGAAAGTGCTGTCAAAGCTGTTTTCGCCCATAGAATCGACTCGTTTTCCCCCAGAATCGATTCAACATTGTCCAGGGGCTACAAAAACGTGCTTTTAATGAATTCGAATCGATTCTAAGTGTCCAGAGTCGATTCGTTTCGACCCAGAAACTATTTTTAAGGGTTTTAAGCCAGAGAATCCACTCTTACACCCCCAGAATCGATTCTACATATGACAAAAGCAAAATTTAAGTATTAGAATCGATTCTCAATGCCTAGAGTCGATTCAAGGATGCCCCAGAGTCGATTCCAGACTTGTAGAATCGATTCATTTTGAAACAGAACTGTGATTTTGAAGTATTGACAGTATAGAATCGATTCACCTCAAGTCAGAGTCGATTCTAGCCCTGAAACTTGGTTTTCCAAACTGATTTCTAATTGTTTGGTTTTAATCACTACTCCTTGCTCTTGGATAACATCTCATGCATGAAAAATAAAGATGACAGATGAATTTCAATGAAATATAATGAGTAAGATGATGATAATGGTTGATATGATAATTGATGATTATGATGAGCCCCAATGAGATGTTGGGAAGGTGTGAGACCTTAGCCCTGTTTTCCTCCTGTGGGATGAATGAGATTCCTCTGAGATTATAGAGAGATGGGGGTAGGTGGTATGAGGCCCCTTAGCTTTGTTTTCCTCCTAGGATATAAGCTCGACGCCAAAGAAAGTTGGGAAGGCGAGAGAGATGCCTTAGCCCTGTTTTCCTCCTGGGTGTGCTTTTCAGAGAGACGGTCCATTGGTTAGCTACCGGACCAGGTCGGGTTGGCCTTATAACGGATCTAATGAGCTCATTGGCTATAGGAACATGCATGCATCATGTGCATTTGTGTGACATTGTTTGGGCGTGCTTGTTTGATTTGCATTAAATGTACTTGCTACTTGATATATGTGATTGTTGTGCTTGTGTGATTATTTGTGAAAGCTTGTGTGTGTTTTTATCCTAGTTTGAGATGAGATAATGGATGAGACCTGGGTAAATACAAGATAGTAAATAAGGAAAAGAAATAAGACATAGAGGCCAAGTTCTAAGGCTAAGGGAAATAAAGAATAAATGGAAGTGAACTAAGATATCTAGGAGAATAGATAACGGGATGAGTAAATAGAGTGTTGCATGACACGTACGTGGGGAATATGGAAAACTCGAGTGACGTGTAGGATTGCCTCGTGTGATCCTACTAGCTTATTTATTGTAGTTTTGGCGTTTTATCCGTACTGAGAATCCATGGGTTGGGGATTCTCATTCCGTATATATTATCAGGCTTTTCAGGTATAGGTTCAAACTTGGAAGTCGGCGAAGCGTTCCTTCGGATTCTTCGAGTCTAGTATCTCCGTAAGTTCAAGTCTTCCGCTGAGGTTGTTTGGAGAAATAGGGGTGTATATCTAGGATGTAGATAATGATTTGTACTTCATGGTCAAACCTAAGTTTCGCAGGTTCTGTTGTAAAGTATGTGGAACCATTTGATTAAGTATATGTATAAATATATTATGAATTAACCAGGTTGTTGGTGATGGTCATTGGCTCTATTTTTGATATGAACTGTATCTTTTACGTACTTAAACAAATTGGTTTTCAAACGGTTTTTGAAAGTAGTGATATTTATTAATCATCGAGCGTCCATAGTACTTCGATATTGGTCAAATATGTCCGGATATGGTTGGCAAATATTGAGGTGTTACATTTCAAGCTTATTAAAGTTGGATAGCAGTCATGCATCATGAATATTTTCTTTCTCTTTTATAGTATAGATTGAAATAGATTTTGAAAAACAAATATTTTTTTTATAATTTTTTTTTATAGAATTGAATCATTGTTCAATTTTTTTTATGAAGGTTTAATTAACTTATTATTTGTAAGTGAAAATTGAGACTAATCATATATTATAAGTGTTTTGTTAGTATAATTTAATAGTTTAGTTGTCCATGTTTAAGCATTTGATTATTTTAATTTAGTAGTTTGATTATACATTATTTAAGTATTTGATTATTTTAATTTAATAATTTGATTACTCATGTTTATTTGATTATTATAATTTACTACTTCGACGAAATATAAATTGAGGGAAGAGAATCAGATAAAATAAAATTAATATAATTATAATCAAACTCACCTAAAATATATAATTAAACACCAAAAATTGAAATAAAAGTCTAACTTGTACTATAAATATATTATAATCAAACATAATTTAAATTGCAATACAAATTTCAGCTATAATCAAACATACTCAAGGTATATAGACACCAAAAAAACACACTCAAGGTATATAATCGAACTCAATAAAAAAATAAAAGTTTTAATATATAATCACAATCAATAATAAATAAAATTTCTAATTCTTATTATAATAAAACAGGATTTAAATATGAAGATTCCTTGAGAGGATGGTGAATCAAGGAATGCTAAACAATTTTCGAATTATGAGATAAAACTGCAGTGGAATCATGAGACAAAACTCGGTTTTGTTTCTTAACAACAGAACAGCAATCAAACTTAAAAGATAGAGAGTAGAAGAAGAACACCGCGATATATACTGGTTCGGTTTCCCCATTTGAAACCTACATCTAGTCTCCACCACTCACAATGGTAGAATTTCCACTATACTTTGATCAAGTACAAACACTAATTCAAGAGATCACTCACTCTCAAACTAGAACACATAAGCTTCACTCACTTAGGACTTTTTCTCTCACACCTAAGCTTCACTCACTTAGGAATTTTCTCACAACTAAAATCCTAGTTGCAAACTCTCAAATAAAATATATGGCTTTTGTATCTTTTCTCTCTTTGCCTTTTGTATTTCAAATAAGCATAAATCTAGATAAAGAAAGAATAAAAAGAATAATATGAATAACTCAAAGTGAGTATGTATGAACTTGTAGTGCTCTTGTTTGGTGTTTGTGCTGCTGGAAATTATTCTTCATTTATACTTGAACTTGACTTGGAGACCACTCATGAAGATTGAAAGATGACCGTTGAGATTGACTTGATCCTTACTCCAAGTTGATCCATGTTTGTTGTCCAATATTTGATAATAATTAGTAGATCATTCCTATATTGAACCAAGGGATGTTGCTGTTGTGCATCTTTGTTTAATGTTGAATTCTTTCCTTATTTACATTTAAACCATCATCAATAAATTCCATTTTGAACGTGTAGAGTTGCTCCTTTACTTATATCTTGAAATTCGAATAGCATAGTTAATGTAGTAATCCATTTCTTGAAATTGCAGAACCATACTACCAAAACATTCCAAATTTATGAACCATGAACGTTGATGTTGTAGCCTTCTTAATACTTGGACATTACTCCAAATACTTGCACATTTCTCATATAATCTTTCCTTATCTTGCTCAATAAAGGTACACTTGCTATCCAAGTTTGTGTTACTCAAAATCTTTCCTTTATTACTTCACCTCCAAAACTTTGAATCTAGTCCACTTTACTTGCTATATTCATTTGGACCTGAAACACTAAACACACATATCAAACACACTAACACGTTTGGGCTATTAATCCATAACCCAACTAATGTTTGTCATCATCAAAGAAAATGGATGAGGCTAACATTAGTCAAATGAACCATATGAAAGATGTGGGGATTAGCATGCCAAATATATTTGGGTCGTTAGCCAGCCAATGTGGTGGGTATGAAAATGTTCATTTTACAATTAAGGACATGCACAATCAAGTTGCAAAGCAAAGATGACAACTACCTGATGATTTAGACTCTGCAATCGCTTACTTGGAAAAGCTAGCAACAAGAGATCAAAACTTGTTCTATAGTGCTGAGAAGGGTAGAGACGGGGTGTTTCGACAATTTTTTTGGTGTGATGGTCAATGTCAGTTGAACTACGATCTGTTCAGCGATGTGATGGCATTTGATGCTATATATAAGAAGAATAGATACAACTTGCCTGCAGTGACATTCTCTAGAGTCAACCATCATAACCAAACAATTGTATTTGGTGCTGTGCTAATTTCGAATGAGAGGAAAAGCACATATGTGTGGTTACTAAAGCAACTTCTCATAGCGATGAAAGGAAAGCCACCGTCTTTAGTGATTACCGATGGTCATCCATCAATGGCTATCGCCATTCGGGAAGTGTTTCCGAATGCACATCACAGTTTATGTGCATGGCACTTGATGCGTAATGCAACAAGTAATATTCACAGTCCTCAATTTACAAAACAATTTACAAGGTTGATGTTAGGTGATTACGAAGTTGATGTGTTTGAAAAAAAGTCGGAGGAAATGGTTGGAAACTTTGGATTGGAAGATTGTGAATGGAAATTGATACATATTACAAAAGGAATATGTGGGCTACCGCTCATATTCGAGGAAGATTCTTTGTGGGGTTTAGAACAACTTCAAGATTTGAAGATCTACATGCTGTCCTCAAAAGATATGTCAAATCACGCCATAATTTGATAGAATTTGTTCAACACTTTCAGCGTTGTTTGAGCTATATGTAGCACAAAGAAGATTTGGAAGACTTTAAATCAGCAATCAGGCAACCAGTGATGCAAACTCAATTTCAGCAATTGGAAATTTCAGCAGCTGCAATTTATACACGGCAAGTTTTTATGATGTTTTGTTCAATGCTTCACAAGGCTAGCACGTTAAAGGTTATGTACGAAGAGGAATCTAGCTCTTGCAAGAGTTACCGGGTGTCTAAATTTTACAAGCCTACCATGACATATGGCTAGTGTCTTTTCATGAAGATCAAACAGAGTTTACATGTTCATGCATGAGAGTGGACTCCTTTGATATTTCATGTAGTCATATACTTGTTGTTTTGGGTTTTTTAGATATTGCTGAACTACCGGAGTTGCTAGTGCTGCGAAGATGGACAAGAAAAGCTAAGTAAGGCATAAGTGGATATGATGACATAGGCGGCTTAATGGAGGATTCCTTGGCCATCAGTCGGCGTGCATGTTTAGCTCACTGATGTAAACATGTCATAAATGAAAGGTGCCAAAAATGAAATTTGTTTAATGAATTGTGTGATGCATTGGTAAATATACTTTCATAGATTAAGGAGCATAATGGGGAGGATAATGTAGTGGAAGGTGATGCGGAATAGATACTTAAAGGCCCTGAAAAAATGGAAGTATTGAGCCAAAGACCACAAGGAAGTTTAAGTGTTGTAAGTATTGTCGCAAGGAAGGTCATAATATAACTACGTGTCCTACAAGGAAAATGGATGAGAAGACTATCTAATATGATGAGAGTGAAGACTACTCCGCCTTAGATGATGAAGACGTAAGTATAATAAATTTGGTGAATATGTTTTTTTATTAAGCATATTATTGTATAACAGCTAATATATTATACATTCTTTTTTGTGTGGTAATTTTGATATAGCAATATTTAGAATCCTCATCATGCTATGAAGAGAGTGGTGATGAGGTTGATTTTTCAATGGGATTTGGTTTTGAAGGTTCGAAACCGTTTATTTTTTTAATATATTTTAGTTGATGTTTTCCTTTTTTAAAATAATTAATTATGTCAATTAAATTTTAAGGTCAAATGATGATGAACAAATAGAGGCAGAAATATGAACCATTCATCCTATCTAGCAAAGAAGAGATAGTATTGTCTTTCTTTTCAAATTGAATTGAAGATTAGAAGTGATTTAATTATTATGATATGATCATTTAGGAATTAATAGACTTGTCTAGTCATTATATTGGATCCAAACTTTATGCTTCTAGAATTTTCTTTAGTTATTTCTTGCTATATGTCAATGAAAGTTTGGTGGATAATAATAGATTTTTAATTCTATTTTGAAATAGCAAAGTACTATTGTGTTCATGTTTATTGTATCTACCGTGTTTTGGTGTTTAGGCTTAATATTGTTGGATAATTTGATGATCTCTTTGATGAGATTGTTCAATGAAGAAGAAGCTCAATGACAAAATTTCTTGTAAAAATTTTTGGTTTTGCTTAAATTAGGTTCTATGCTTCTTTCTGCTGGTGACTAAATGATTTTCAAAATTTGAGATTATGTATAATAATGAATTGATACCATTAGCAACATTGTGCGTGTGAAATTGTGATGTTGGACATCAGTAAGGCAGTTAAATGTTCACTAATAATGTATTTATTGGATTATAATATATTTTTGAATTGACAGAGAGTTTGGTAAAGCTTCTTCTGAGACAAGATTGGTCTTTGCTGCTCCAAAATTAGATATACTGGATTCTTTTATCTAAATTGCCAAATAGAAAAAATGGCCTTTGTTTTGAGGGACCTTCAAATTTAACGACAAGTTACTTAAAGATATATAAGTATATATATTTGTAAACAAAAATGATTATTTTTTGTGCTTGATACCAAATTATTTATTTATGTTGTAATGTTGCCTTCAACTCCAAGTACCTATATCATTCCTATAAGGCGTAATATAATCATTCAAAATATGAGTATATTAATTTAAATTGTCATAGAAAAATAAAAAGAATCAATTTGCATAAGGCGTAATATATTAATTTTGCATCCGAGACACAAAAAAAAGAATCAATTTGCATTCGTTCATAGAAAAATAAGAATTAAAACATTAAGCTAATTGTCACAAATTAAATTGTCCAACAAAGTAAAAACTAGTAATCCATGAGTCTATGGTCATGTTTGGTTGAGTTTGAACCAATGCTCACTGGCATTTGCCATAATTGTCTTTCTCAATTTATTGAAGGCTCCGAAAACCAAGTCTATGGTAGCTGTGACAAGCACTTGATGTTCAAAAATCTAAAACAAGAAAATAACGGTGAAAAAGACAAGTTAAAAAATAGCAAACAATATCCAATAATAAATATTTTATCTACACCCAATAATAGATATTCTTACCGTGGGTGGTATCTCAGAATTGAATAAATATTCCATGTGCAGCTAGCTTAGTACCCATATAAATGAATTATCCTTGCTTGTTGAAAGAGATTTTACATTGTCAATCACATCAATTGTGTGAGAAGACCAACCCCCAGAGAAGTCAACATGTTCGAAAGGACAATTATCAAAGTGTTCTAAAGAAATAATCTGTGACAAAACATTTGCCTACACAAGATAATAACACTTATTATTTGCAAGGTGAATTAATACAGAAATAGCTATAACTATTGAAAGGGTTTTAGATCATAACTACACAAGATAATGACACTCATTATTTGCAAGGAGATTTAATATATAAATAGCTACAACTATTGAAAGGGTTTTAGATCATAACCAAATTGTCAATAGATGTTGTTTGTGATTCCTTGCGCTCAGCTGGTAGATTGGAATTCAAATGGAAAAGAGTTTTTAGTTTTAAGTACATAACCATCAAAAACCAGTGACCATTATCTTCTCTTGGGGGACGTAAATCTGAAACATAATTCATTGTTAAACTATGAGAAAAAACTTGAAAAAGCCATTGATAATAACTTAAGTCATACGTACAAGAGCTTACATATTGAAGTGAATGGTATTTTTCCATGTAACCAGTTGCATATTTATCAATAAACTCTTCCATTTGGAGAAATTCAGATACATCAACCTAGTTTGATAGAGATATGTTTAGTCAAAAACATTTTATCATAATATAGACATTTAATATATTAAAAAACCTACCGAAAAGGAGGGAGGAAGGCACGAAGTTGTCTTTAGTGTAATGCTATTTTGATCCAACTACATTTATTTGCCTAAAACTCGAATATCTATAGTAAGTATAATTATGATCACATTTGTTAAAAAAAAAGGTAAAAAAAGAGGAGGGAATATATTAACTAAATCTTTAAATTCTAAAACTTATGCAACAAAAATGATAAAGAGCATTCAAACACGTGTTGAGTAGTTTAATGAATCTTGCTGAAAAAAAAAAGAAAAAGGAAACTTAATGAACGTTTTTTATCTTGTCTGAGATTGTGTGATCTTTGCTCAAGCAAAAAAGTTCTTGACGTGTTAAGAATGAATCTTCTATGTTTATAATGTTCTCGTTGAAAACATATTTAATACAAATCCAATGAACAAATAATATAGAAAATGAATAATGAGCATGTTTAGGAACATGAAAAAATTGATACCTTGGTAATAAATCTGGATCAAAGACATAAGCAAACATCTCTACATGTGCCTTACTCAAGTTAATATCACTACCCATCTTGAAATAAGTGGTTATATCCTATTCAAGTTTAAATAATTCCTTTTAAAAAAATTTCAAAGACAAGTAGTTTTTGCACTTAAGGTCCATATATATAAATACCTTTGATTTTTTTCTCACAAGCATGTTTTGTTGTCCAAAAAAAGATAATGGTTTCGATTCTGCGCGAACACGGCCAGCACTTTGCATACTTGATGCTTCTTCACAATGCACATGTGTATCTACTACACACTTTGACACCTTTTGGGGCCGTTGCACACTTTTGAACCGCTAAATACAAAAAAATAATTTAAAATTAAAAAAAAAAAACAAGATTTCAAGGTGCTTTTAGAGTGAGATGCATATTGCTACGAATGAAATGCTTAATAGGATTAAAGTTACCTGGACCGATTGTTGGAACCTTGATCTCTTTCCACCGGGGTAGAGGAACGACTTCGATAATGGTTTTGACTTCCCTTTGCCATTTGATTGCGGTGGTGACATTTTTTGGCGTTTAATAGAGGGTGTGCTTCGTTGGGCAGCAGGTTTGCATGGAGTTTGACGGGTTATGATAGTTCGATCAATTTCGAGAACATCATCATCATCATCTGACACGTCCAAACATATATTTTGGTCCATATCAATCTCAAACAGTGACTTGTGGTCACTCTTTTTGTGATTTTTCAGCACTTTGTATGTCTTAAGGTGGATGGTAGTAGAGTTGATTTTGCTATTTTTCAAACTCTCCTTGAAGTCGAAATTGAAAAAAATAGAATTCACGCTTTCAATCGTAGATTTCAAGATGAATTGCTCAGCTTGAATATTAATGTTAGATCTTTTAATATCCTGGAAATATAAGATATAACAGAAGGGTAATACTAGATGTACCATTGTACACACCTTTTAGTAACACAAAAAAATGTAAACATTAGCACAGAAAAATGTAAATTTTTGTGTTAATATTTATATTTTTCTGTGTTGTTAAATGGTGTGTACATGTATGTACAATGGTACACATAGATTTATTCATAACAGAATTAACTTAAATCAAAAAAATTCTAAAGTTAATAGGTGATAAAAAAAAAATGAATCGGTAATAAAAAGTGTTAGTGAATAAAGAATAAATGAAATACTCCATATTTGATTTCTCAGAAGCTGAGAAATTCAAGAAATCAATAGAAACTTGTAAATTAGGACAAAAGCAAATTAATTATTTTCTATCATGAAACCACAAATACAGACAACAACAAAAAAAGTATCCACAAATCACAAATACTGATTTTTGATAACTTCAACAGTATTTTTGTATTTGCATTGTAAATATTGACACTCCTTTATGTACAAATTTAATCAATTACTGTAATGTATCAACAACAAAAAAAAAGCTCTTCATCATTACATACCTCCAAATTAGCCATAACTTTCTTCTCGAAAGAATTTGTCAAAACACTTGGTGTTGTACAAGAGTTAACATGATCTCTATCAAAAATTAAAATAAATAAAGAAATAGTAATAAAACATGATTCAATTAATAATGGTATAAATAAGTAACAACAAAATCAATGAACTTAGTGTAAAGTCTTACCCATGGTTATTAGAGGTTGTCATTCAATAGCTCAAATCTCTCTTTCTGATCCTGTTCTTCTATTTTTTTTGGCGCTTGATATGGCGACTTCACTCATTTCGTTCTCTTCAAATTCATGCATTTAACCTAATCAAATCTAAAATAATTACAACATAATCTTTATGATTTTTATCAAAATTGGTAGTGAGATATGATTTGATTTTATATTTATAGATTTTCTTCTTTATCTATTTTGAAAATAATGAGATGAAGATTTACTCATAAACAAAAAGGAGATAAAGATTTGTTAATACCCGATTTCTTGATTTCACACTGCGTCCATGACCGATGTCGTCGTCTCCATGGCAAACCTTCCTCATTTCTGCTAGTTTTGATTGTAGTAGTTATCTTCCCAATTTGCATTAATTAGAAGTCACCAAAATAGTTAGGAGTCACCAAAAATTGCCATTAATTAGGGAGATATTTTAGCATATTTTGAATTTCATAATTGAGCCCAAAACTTGCCATTTATAACATATAATTATATATCAAAATCAAAACTTACAATTATTTTTTAAATTTATATTGACTAATAGTAAATAAAATTGCATCAAAATTTAAAATATTCAAAATTTGAATTGGCGTTAAATTTTCAGAATATACAAACTTGCTTTATTAATTAAGTTCTTAGAAGATAATGTTATTTTAAGTACGGTTGTATTTATTTCAACACTACTTACATTTAAAACTTGCTTCATTAGCATCAGCATTAATGCAAACACTTTCTTCTTCTTCTTTGAACTTTTTTTTTTTTGACCTCTTCTTCTTTGAACTTGAATCTACATTAGTCATATTCCATATACCTACTTATTTTACTACGATAGTTGGCTATAGAGTGGAGAATAAACATTAATACTTCAAAGAGGGTTGGCTAAGGAATTGGGAAAAACTGAATGTAAGACTAGAAATTGAATTGTTTAATTTTAAATAATAATATTTTCTATATAAAATGAAATATATTTTTAAAAGTTTAATTTTGATTTAGTGATATAAAGTATAAATAAAGAACTATCTTACTCTACAAACTTGTTATTAGCTAAGTCAAACATTTTCTCATTTGTATTATAAAATATTTATATTAATAATACATTTGATAAATTATTCTCATTAAATAAGACCTGCTCGTTAGTAGCCTGATTAAGATAATACCATTAGTTTCTACTTGGTATTATATGCTTGTTAGAGTATGTTAATTCTTTTAATAATTTCTTATTCACATAACACTAAACTTTGAGAAGGTTTACATTCAAAGTGGCTTGAATGTGAAGCCCTTGGTTATAGTAAGAATTGAAATTTATAATAGTAAATTGAAAAAATTCACTAAAGAAACAAGTGATGGATCACATGTAAACATAGAGAGTTTCAAGGATTTGAGTGACAATAAGATTAAGAGGGAGTTGTCTAAGATTGAGAAGGAAGTTTGGAAGTTGTTTCACAATGCTGTTGTCACTTATTGAGGAAGTTGCTTGGTATGTTCATAGATTATATAGTTTCTCATTGCATTCCTTCTTTCACATTGCTTGGTATGTTCATAGGTTATTTAGTTTCTCCTATAAATTGATATGTTCATAGGTTAAATATATAATTTTAAAATTCATTAGGTGGATTTTACATTATTCTACTTTATATTTCATTGTTGAAATGTCTAAATTCTAACCAGAAGACGTTGCACATGTTGATTGTATACTTTGTTAATAGAATTGTGGTAGATTATATTGATGCGATCATTTGCAAGAATATGTCTTTATTAAGTTATAAAGATTTGTTGTAAGCTATAAAAGAAAGAAAACTATAATATTAAAGTCATCCAATACTACTGGAGTAATAGAATAGTCAAGGCAACCTCTAGCTACTCCAAACAAAGAAATCTCCTCTACACCAAAGACAATGAACACCACAATCCATTCCTGATACTTTTACTAACCCACATTCCCCTTCAGCATAAGCCTTAAAGATACAATGGTATTTTTTCAACAGTAAATAGCCTTGATCAATAAGCAAATGCATTAGTTCTTCTTCTATCAGGGTCATCTGTAGTGGGTTTGTGATACTTATCCAAAACAGCAGCTTCAAATTGAATAATAATAAATAATCAGTTTCTTGAATAGAAATAGTGAAAAACTTGTAGGTCCCATGGAAAAACTTGTATACCTGTGGAATTTTAGAAATGTATTCCAAATAGGTAAGAGTTGATTCCCCATAGACTGAAAATAGTTTAACATATCATCCCAAGAGAAATGCTGAATTGATTCCTCATTACTGGTTTTCTGCTAAGGGAAGAATAAAGTAGTATAAAGACGTTAAATTTTAAAACAACAAGAAGACAAAACATATAGTTCGTATTCACAATGTTGGAGTTAAGGACCTCAGCATTAACATGTGGCTTCTTTAACAAATGAGGTGACAATTTACCCTTAACAATATCTTGTTTCAAAGTAATTCCATTCAAATCAATATTACTCAAAATTAGAATAGTATGTAACAAAAATAGGAACATATACGTGTGATGGCAATGCAAAAGTTACCATGGCATCTAATTCATCATTTTCAGAATTATGTGTCACATAGGATACTACAAATTACACAAATTAAATGAACAAATAGATATAAACACTAACCTCATATCCACAACTATATATGGATTCAAGTCATCCTTTGATAATGTCATCAGTAGGCCTTCTCCCAATATCAATGCAGACATATACTTAACAATAATTTATAAACACACCAATATATAGTAATTTTATAAATTATTCTTACTCCAAAATCAATCAATACCAAACAACACCAAAATCAGTAGTGGGTAAATTATGATTGCACCAATCAATCTTGTGTTTGAACTGAGTTCTTCTAGCATATGTTACCACCAAGTCCTCATGATATTTGATTCCAGTCATCCATTTATTTCTAACAAAATTAAGAGCTCAATTCGATAATTTCCCATTTTTCTTCCATTTAACTAGTACCTCCTCTATCGTGATGATGATGATCTCTTCTACTGAACCAATACTATCCTCTAGGTGGAATTGAACGACAGCCTCCACAGCTTGAACTGCCGCTGCAACCTGACCAAAAGCCTTTGACAGCTCCCAAAGTTTTGAAAGCCCGTGATGCCTATTGTTTTCAAAGTAAAAAGGCAAAGTACATGCATTAGAGTAAACTAAATTCAGTTATAAGGGTACATAGGAATACACTACTAACATAGGTTAACTATGAACAATCAATTGTTTGCTGATTATAACAGATTGGAAATCCAAAAATATATTACTATAAAGGAGAAGACAAGTGTCAAAAGACTTACTCTTCAATTTGAGATTCATACTCATCAACAAGCAAAACATTGAATTTTTTAGAGTAATCATTCTCAAATCTTAATTTCATTATGTATAGAAGAAAAGGTTATGCAGTAAATCAATCAAATCTTAATTTAATTATAGAAAAAGCAACAACAACAAATCTCAATTTTTGTTTTGATAATTCAGTCAATCCCTCAGGGATTCCAGTTAAACAAAGTCACAACTAAAGGAATCACCCACTCCATACAATTCAAACAACAAAGCGCAAAAACAATACAAAAACCTCCGGACTAAGAACACATATATAGAACAGCAACAATTCTCAATTTCAAAATAAGTTAAGTTAAATAAATAAATAAGAAGGAACAGGCGTTCTACCTCTATTAGGCGGCGACAACGTTCATACAACAGAGCTTCAGGTGGAAGACAGTGGTAAACCCAACGGAAGGATGACACATATGAACACGAAGGAGGGGACAACACATATGAACGCGATGGAGGGGAACGCACAGATGAACTCTACGGAGACGACCAAAATGGGACGACGCGATCATCAAGAGTGAGGCGAGAGCTCCGGCAGCGATGGTCGATGGAGGTCTTCCAGTTCAAGCACTGAAATTGAAATGAGGCACAATAGGGTTTTTTCCTGCTTCCATCACACAATTTCTCTAGTTATATAGTGGGGCACTTTTGAAAATTGAAAGAGTTAGGATCTTTTAACTAATTATTAAAACAGAGAGAATAAGTTAAATATGAACCATCAGATCTTTTACCAATCTAATCCAATGCTTCTAATTGAATGGCGCATCGGAAACGCCCAAAACATTTGTACTGATTTTAAACGGATCCCTATTAAAATGGTATATCTATAGCGGCACAGTTATTTTAATTGTATAATGAGTCAAAGTAAATTAAAAATAACAGTAAGCACATCAATTAATTATTTTACAAACCAAATCAATGACATTTTTATTACTATAAAAAATATTATTACAATTATTATATGAAAAAAAATAGTGATTCAAAATAATAAGTTTTATTCATATATATATATGAAAGTTAAATATATCAAAAGAATGAACAGTATCCATGTGTCAAATATAAGATTTTGCTATATTCTAAATTTTTACATAGAAAGTCTGAAACATATACAAAGTAATTAGGGATGGCAATTTTACCGGCCTCCGCGGAGATCCGCTAAAAAAATCTATGACGGGGAGCTAATTGGAGACCTGCTAAATTTCCATGAGGATGGAGACCCGCCCCCATGAATAGACGGGGAGGGGATTGAGGTACCCGCCCCATGGGACCCGCTAAATCCCCGCCTATATAAAATTACAAAAATACCTTATATATGTGTTAAAAAATCCTAACAAATTACTTGATTAGCCACCAAGAATCCAAGATTTTATCTTTTATGGTGAATTAATTTAATTTTAGCATGTGTTAGAAATTATTTGTGTGATAGATTTTGTTAAATTCATATTGTTTTTGTATGTTTAATAATTAACATTTTATATTTGATTGTATTATATATATGGTTTGTATTTGATTATGTTGAATTTTAATAGTTAAATGCGTTGTGTAATTATATTACAAGTAAAATAATTTATTAAACCTTAATATTCACGGATATCCGCCTCCTCCGAGGGGATATTTAAATGGGGACCCATGACGAAAATGGGGCGAGGATGGGGGCAAAAATATAAACAGGGAGGGAATCGAGGTCTCGCCCCCACGGATCCCCATTTTCATCCGTAAAAGTTACATAGTATATGCGTATATATTCAAAAAAAGTATAGAAAACTAATAAAAGGTACTTAATAATTAACCAATTTTTTTAGAAGTAGATCATTTAAAACTTAGTGAAACAAAATATTGTTAATCAAGTGAAATAGATCAAACTTTAAATATGTATAAGTAAATCATTTGAAACCTGGTGAAATAAATCATCCAAAACCTTAAATATGTATATTATCAATAGTGGGATAGACGATGATGGTAAAAAAAAAATTTCGATGAAAGACAGCCAGAAAGTTGATATCAACTACAACTAGTGATGGAAGTAGGTAGCTTGTGGTGGTAAATGAAATTATGGTGTTAAGAAGAGAAGAAAAATTAATGATAAAAGAATAGGTAAAGAAAATTGTGAATGAACTGAACTTTTTTAGATTGTTGATATTTGTTGAATTTTTATTGGTTATCTAATAATATTTTTAAAATTAAATTGGTGGTTCACTAAAATGCCGACTAACATAGCAGTGAACGAAAATAATGTTTTTCATATTTTTAATATTAAAAAATTTATGCATAATTATTTTTAGCTAAAAACCTATGCAATTTAGAGAAAATATTAGTGTCAGTGTTCTTTACTCTTTACTCTTAAATTTTAGAACGTGAAGAAAAAGTGAAAATTTGCGAAAATGACGAGCGCTAAAATGTTAATCTAATATCAAAGAATTGCATATTTGAACAGAGAAAATCATGTGTCATATATCAAATAGTTAGAAACTTAGGCATGATTGATTTTGTTTAAAAACTTAATTATTCTAGCTACTAAAAATAATAAGTTTATTTGTGGTCTACTCTTAAAATTTTAAATTTAAGAATGCAAAGATAAAAGAAACTAAAATTTGTAGAGATGACAATCAACAAAAACTTTATCCTAATTTTTATGATGTATGATGTCTATACTACAGAATATAAATTGTTTATATAAATCCATAAGAACATAATCTCGAATTCTGCACAAAAGCAGCTAATAATACATTTAGCGAGTTGCAAAACCAGAAGCAATTGAAGAAAATAATTCCAAAAAGAAGCAACAAAGATCAGAACGACATATGGAAGCTCATCATAGACTCACCAAAGAACCTTTTTAAAGCTCCGAGTGCTTTCTCTAATTTGATACATCAAAACAAATCCAATAAAATGTTCATAAACTCTTAATGTAAGAGATAAGCGTAAGTTTAGCTTTGCAAAGATCAACATAAAGGAATTAATAATATAAATACAGATTTTCCTCTCAATTATGAATAAATCAAAAGACCATTCCCATGTAGTTAGTTATCTAATATTTTTTGTCACTAAGCAAGTATTCAGTGTCTATAATATAACTAAACATAGTATAAATAAAGTAATCAAAATGAGTTATTGAGGAAATCCTAACCATGTTTGTTAATGAAATCATTCCCAGGTTAATGAAAAATTCTATACAAAGTTATGATTCAAGAGTCCTAACAGAATAAAATGACTATGTATTATACTTTTCCTTATACATATAAAAAGAAAATTAAGTTTAATATATATGATTTATTCTAAACAATTAGTGGCAACATTCAGTGAAGTTGGAGACAAAAAGGCAGTACCCATCCAGATGTCGCAAGTTTTAGGAGGGTGTGAACTTTGAAGACGAGCTGCAAATTAAACCAAACTTTAATTTAAACTCCATCTTCAATACTTAATGATCAAGAAATAAAAGAGAAGAAAGATATATAGAGTAAAACACAAAGTGAAAAAAGTAGATTATCATATACATATATATATAACACAGCTATGAACACAGAAAATTTCTTAAAATAAAGGTATTTATCTATAAATGAATGAACTGTTATGAAACAGAGTTAATCAAGGGGAAAGTAAGTTAACCTAGACGGATTTCGAATAACAACTTCAACCGCATAAATGTAGCATCTCATGGTAACAATCAAATACAAATAAAAGTACTTACCAAAGCATTAGAATTAGCATCACAATCATGCCCACTCCACCACAAGGATACCCAGAAAAAAGTGTGAACATTTCTATTGTTGTATATGTAACTGTAGAAACGAATCTAATTGCTTAAAGTTCACTTTATCATCAATCTATGTCTCTCCTAGCTTTAGAAGTTACAAGATGATGAATTAAATGAAATGTCTATTTCAGTATATCACACGAGCACACAAGTAGAAAAAAATAAAAGACATAAAGGTGCAATTGATATGTAATATGTATATAGCAAAATTTAAAGACCAAACTTCAATTATAAATTAGAAGTTGAAATGGTAGAAAACACATTGGATTTACAAAGAGCACAAAAGAGATCATACATTCATACCTAAGCACAAAACAAAATTTTCTCCATTTTCCTTTTTTTTATACTTTTATTGATATATATGATTCATAGAGACTGAAATTATACAAAACTTTACCCAACAGGCATAATTGTTTTCTACCAATATATAAGCTCATCATATTTTGAGGGGGAAGAAAGAGATTATAATGAATACATTCAGCATATAGGTTATTCACTTAAATTTTTAAGTGCATACATAATCAACAAATTCTAGCTATAAATCAAAATAATATCAGTTGAACAGAATCCAGGATACTATTACACTGTCTATAAATTATATGTTATGATCATATGATAACTATAAGAGCAAGTCCCCAAAACTCAATGTACAATGCAACACATGAGTTGCTTAATCTACTATTTTCATTACATAACTAAACAGACACACAGGAATAAATCCAACAAAATTTTAAGCATTAGACCTTTAAGCAGGAATGACTCTTTCGTTGGATCTCATGCAAATCACACAGCGGCTTTATTTGAGCACCAAGGCCAACATAACAGTTCTTACTAAATCATTATTTTTAAGAGTTAAGCAATCTTACCAAACATCAAACATCCTGCAATCCGAGATTCTAATGCCCACCACCTTTCTTCAACAAATGAGATTGTATATGTTGTCCATGCTACATCAAGACAGTAATATTGGTATTAGGCAAAAGACAATAATCAAATTTGCCATTTTAAATCCAACCAATTTCAAATTAGCACTTTCAAATAATGAAATAATTTCAGTTGACATAGTAGTGCAGCAAAGAGTTAGAATTATGCTCAAAGATATCAATATATGATAGTGCCTATAAAATGTTAATTTGCGTTAAACCAAAAAAAGTGAAATTGGAAAAGTAAAATTGAAGTTCAAAGTTTCCCAATAGCAGATTCTTTCAAAATGAAAGATGAGATTGCAGTATATGAAAGATCAAATAAGTTTTATTATGTCAAAATAATGAAAATAACCAAGTCACATCTTACTAATCCAAACAAACAACTGAAATTCCATGATGTACTAAAGATCAAAGGTTTTTTAGCCAGGAAATGATTATTTCATGATGTTTATTATTGAGGAATTAGGAGTTTATAATGTACAGCTTCAAAAGCATTCTTCTAAATTCTGAACAACCACTACAATGGGAAGCACTTAAGGAAAATTAGTTTCTGTCAGTGCCCAATCCCATTGATTACATTGTAGAAATCTCAAATTAGTGCTTCCATTTTAATAAAAGTATCCAATTCAAAAATTTAAGAAAAAATGGAGACTACAAAAGTCATTAATCAACAAACAACTAAAAAAACAAAGAAAAACTAATAGAAGCAACAAATTTGATGAGCAGCAATAATTAAATATAGGAATTGATGCACCTACTACTGTTGCCACCGCCACATCCACTCCCGCGCTGGTGCTGGGCAATTAAGAAGGGAAGCTAACCTATGTACAATTGAAATCCATGAAAGCATAATCGCATACATAACTAAGAAAAGCATTGCACTAAAGAACAAATGGCATGAGAATAGGAGTCACGCTCTCCACGACGCATCGATCACAGAGGGGGTTGAGTGGCTGGGTGGCGCTGCTAGGGCTCCATCCCATCCGGATGCGACACCGAAATACTTTGCCTCAAGGTTTCATCCTCTACTTAAGTTATAAAAACACATCAGCTCTCAAAGCCCAAACGTGATGGTACCGGAGAAACGTCCTTTGTGGAGGGCAAGCTGGTGCGTGGCTCCTTGCCGGTCAACAAAAATGAGCCTCACACCAAGCTGGTGGCGATAACGCGTGTAAAACACATAAGGCACCACTGCTATACTCTATCGGCCATCACAGGACAATGTATGCATAAACACATAGACAACCAAAGAGACAAATAGTGAAGAAACACGAAATAAAAAAAAAGAAGAAAAAAGAGGAAAGCACAGATCAGTATGGTTCAATAAGAAACAAAACTAAGGAAAAACCCATCGCATTCCATGGCAAGTTCAAAGTGAAGGTCCCTCTGTTGGATGTTACAGCCGAGCTAGGCACGGTTACTCGAATCGGAGGCTTCCGAAACGGGGACAGGCGCCGGGAAAAAAAGCGGCAAAAGGGGAAAAAACAGAGAACACTTAGTGCGTGCAATAGCTGAAACCTGGAAGATGAAGTAACAGAGAAATGAAGAGTATACATTGACGATTAAAGGATAGGCGCAAACCATTTGATGGACGGGAAGAAAGGAGGTACATGGGTACAGGGAAGCAGATACAAACAAACGAGCTAGGAGACGCATACCTATTTATACGCCCTCACACCGACTAGTTCCGACGCAAAGAAGCGCTTGATGGAGAGGGTACCGAAACCGATTTTGTTCAGCACAAGAGATGTGCGAAAAATTGGTTCCCGCTCAGGAAAATGCATGAGGAACGGACAGCTCTTGCTCCATGGGGGGAAAACAAAACTTGGCTATTAACATGGATATAGGATGTTCGGTCAAAAGTCATTTTTGACTTTGATTCTTACTTCAACTTGTTATATACTTCTTGATATCCTTCCATCTTCTTGTAACTCTCAATTCCAGCATCGCCTTCCTTATTTCAAGCTTGATAAAATATAATTCTTCTATCTTCAACTTCATTTTAGAATGTTTATAGCCTTGATTACAATGATTGAATCAACGATCTTCTTCTTATACTCTTTAATTATTGTTGTGTGATTTTTTTCGAAGACTTCTTGTTATTTTGTTTTGATCGTATATATAGCCACGATCTCTTTTCAACAACCATGACTTGATTCAACATCATGTTGAATACTCTTAACTTTTTGAAATTACTGTAGTTGATGATAATTCATTTCCTCATTTAATAAACTCTGGATCTTCTTCTTTTGAATGCAATTCTGCATATCTTCGTAACTTTGTTGTCGCCACATATGGTTGTATCTCCTCAGCATCATGTAAAGAACTATTTTCCACTATTATCTGTTATAGCGTCAATTGGACATTCTTTTGAATTTGCAACATCAACTCATCATAAACTTACATCAACAAGGCTTCAAAGATTGTACGTGAGCATTCTAGCGAGTAGACGTTATCTCCCAACTACTTTGGTTTCCCATTGATTTGGGAACCCTCATCACTATCATGGCTATAATAAGCCAACATGAGAATATTCTTGATTCTTATCACTTCTCGAGTAAGAATTCTCTTGCTTAACAATCTCTCTAACAAGAACACTCTTGTTTTTCACACAAACTCTTTAAGTGAGAATGCTAATCTCACAAATTCTTTAACTCTTCATCAATTGACGCTAAATTGAGCCTACTTCATGAACATACAACAACTCTCTCCTAACTCTTTATTGATTAGGAAAAGTAAAATTATTATCTCTTTCTTTGGTAGGAATTATCACGACCTCTACCTCTGAAATTTCTTCTGCCTCTACTTTGATAATTGAAACCACGACTTCTACCTTCACGTGTATGGCTTGATTCAACGACGTTGTTTGAATTCACTCTGCTTTTCAAGGCTTCTTCGATTGATTTCTCTGACTTCTCCAATATTCTGCTAACGTGACTTTCCATGGTTCCTTGCAATTCTGCAATTGTCATGGTCTCCATATCATGGGACTCAGGTATTGTAGTCACCACATGATCATACTTCATCGGCATGGTGCGAAGAATTTTCTCCACCACTTTGGTATCGGGCATATTTTTGCCATACACTCGCATCTTATTGACAAGATCTATAACACGAGTAAAATACTGCTCAACAGTTTCTGAGCTAGACATCTCGTATCTTTCATATTCTCTTCTCAAGGACTACAGCTTCACTTTCTGCGCCTTATCTACACCTTTATAAGACAGCTTCAACGTGCTCCATGCTTCTTTTGCGTTTTTGGCATTTGCTATTTTGCCAAATACCGTATAATTGACACCTTGGTGAATTTGAGATAACGCCAATTGATTTCTACTTTGTTGGACAACATCTGCTCCTTCTTGCAAACCTGGTTCGACAAAGTTCCACAGGTTCTAGGCCTTCAAATGAGTAGACATCAAAGTCTCCCAATAACTATAATCAAGTTTCCCATCTAATTTGGAACCGAGCCACACTATATTGAATGTGTTTGTCATACTGACTCAAAGTGAGAACTCTCCCACCTCACAAACTCTCTAACACCAGGCGCTGGACGATTAACTAGCTCTGATACCAAATGTAAGTATAAATCCCACAGTAATTTGCCCAGGATCGCTCAAACTCACATAACATTCATAATAGCAATACAACATGATCTTTTTCTAAACAAAGACATTATAACATAATTTCACTATAATTTTCTCTCAATAATAACAACTTTTCTAATAAGAAGAATAATATTACAATAAAAATGATATTTTACTCTCTATTATCTCTCTTAATAATAAAGAGAGTGAAGACTTACATTATAAGCTCATATATCACTTTCTTTACTTAAAACATAACCTATGCATATCATGCCTTTAAATATAGGCATATATTGGCGGTGCATTTGAAGATGTAACTAGATGGACAAATTTATATCAATTTGGCTTACTCATAGGCATAGCTAACTAAAATTTTATTTGCATTTTAACTCTTTACGTTGCAGGTCTTTTCTTCAATGTTTGGTCAAAAGTCATTTTTGACTTTGATTCTTACTTCAACTTGTCATATACTTCTTGATCCTTCCATCTACTTATAACTCTCAATTCTTTCATGACAGTTCTTGTATAACGGTATTATATTAGCTTGATTTAATTTCCAACAATTAGTATTATCATAATATGTTTATTTAATCTAATTCAATTTATGTAAGTAATAATAAAAATAAAAGAAAAAACGTTATAATAATTAAGTTTGGTTCTCTTACAAGTTTATCAACCTAATTGGCGATGTTATTAATGATTTGAAAGAGGATAACAATAAATGATATCGGTTGCCAAAAGCCAGGTTGGGGTAATAATCTATTATTGCAAGTGTGATTATCATTCTGAAGGAGAATTATAAAGTACATACAAAGGAGAACATTGAGTGTAATATAGAAAGAAGGAGAATTACACGTGTGCGTAGAAGTAAGAAGGTGCGTGTGTTTTGTTGAGAGTGAAATTATTTTTAAGAATTTAAAATTTTTTTATTTATATACTGTATAAAATAGAGTAGTTGAAAATGATGGTCGAAAGTGGTGTGCACCTAGCACAACTCTTAAATATTTATATAACTATTTAAAACATGTATACAAAAAATAGAACCAAAATTTGAGTTCTAGATTTTTTTATCTTTTCTAAATTTATTTTGGTTATTTGCAAAAAAAAATGCAAAAAAAATCTACTTATCTAACACAAAATTACTAAATTTTAAAGATAAAGTATCCTATTTTTCAAATTTGCAAAAAACTATAAGAAAATCTGATTTTTTTAAAACTCTTTTCTAGAAAAATGTATTTTAACAGAAGATACTTTTGTTGCTCGGTAAAATATCAACAATGTTACAAAATTAATATTAAAAAGTTTTTAGAAGTTAATAATTAAATTATCATAAAAAATAAAAAAATTCATCTTCCAAAATTAAAAATCGTTATCATCCAAACAAAATAAAAATAATCATACATAAAATATATATGTTATTATCCAAAATTCATTTATCATCATGATCAAATGTATTGGCTTTCAAATATCTTCTCTCCGAAAACTTTCTCTTACTGAAATGTGATAACGAATGTGTGTATGAATGCAGGTTTGATATTGCGTGGGACAACAATCAATAGTGCAATTAAATAAAAAAATACTTTTTTCTATCTATACCTATCATGTATAGCTTGGCATGGGCTTACTCATTAAGCAGGAGGTGTCATCCCCGGAAGCTGCGCTTCTAATATTTTATTGATTCTTCCATTTTTCAATTTTTTCATTATTTAATTTTCAATGGCTATCTCTTCATTGGAAATTTTACTTGTGATTTTGGTTAGCCATAAGCCATTTTCACATACAATTCAATTTACTACTGATGGTTTTTGTGCCTGCTATAAATACAAAATGGTTTGATTTGCTACCATTACATTTGCTTGAGGAGAAGGGGTGTTTCTGAGATTCACTTAACTATGGTGTGTTCCTCTGGTTACAGTTATCATGTTCTTTCAACGGTTGCTTTGTGTACTCATTCTTTGCTTCTTCCTTTTAATATTGCTCATGTTAATTGCATAATTATACACGCGTAATTGCTCCCAATTCAGTCCTTGTAAGAGATAGGCGCAGCTTCACGTTGATCCCTCCCCGAAATGCGGTTGCAACATCAGTTTCCTGTGGTTATGTTATTTGATTAATCAAATTGTTTGGTAAAAAAAACATTTATACATTCTCTTCTTGTGCAGAGCGTTGCGGTTTTGCCACACCGGTTCTATTGTCGCTATCAACGTCGACTTGGTGTGCAACTTCTTTTTGTTGATGCTCAAGGTGACTCACATAGATTGACGCGGGACAATTACCTCTGGTCTTGGTGAACTAATGGCATTCTACCGTATCAGCAATGGTAGAACTATTCATGCTAAATATGTTGGCCATAATATTTTCTTTCGTTGATGCACAGGGGCAAAGAGCTGGGTAGATATATTTGGATTTGGTCCACCTGATTCATGTGATATTGTTTGGACGATCCTATGTATTTAGTGCCTTTGTTGTCTTTTTTCCTTTTTCGTTGTTTTCCATTGAATAATATAATGTAGGTGTTAGACGTGCATTTGTACACTGTTGGGTTTTGGTTGAAATAAATAAAATATATCTTAGATTCCAACATACCGTGCTTTGAGTTGTGCTTTGAGTTGCTTGCCGAGTTTTATCATCCTCAACATGGTCTTTGTAATTAGAAAGTTTCCCTATTATATTTATGTGTAAATTTGGCTCCTACAAGAAAAAGTGATATTTTTGTTTGAGATTTTCCATGATTCAAGAATTTGGGTTTATATCCCATAAAAAAAAATTGGAAAAATATACGATGTTAAATGAATTTGAATAGATTCTTTTTATTTTCCATTTACAAATCAATGATTTTTTTTATTAATAAGTAGCCTTGCCAATACAAACCTAAAGACACGTTGCATTTGAGCTCCACCAGTCCATTTTTTCTTAAAGGTTAATTTTTTTTGGTTGGTTTTTGAAAAAAAAGGCCCGTTAATGGTGGAATCAAATATAGGGTTATCGTCATTTTGCTTTTCAATTTCTCCCCTTCCCTAATGGAATTGCTAGCTTCTCACCGTCATCCTTCAATTCCTCCAACTTCATGGTTTGGTCCATTGTTTTTCGTTGGTGGGAGAACACACAATTAAACAAGGCACACTGAGACATTCATCTACTGAGGTCCCATCTTTAACGCTCCAACTACGAAGTATGGAAGATTAAGATGTTAGAGTTTCATTGGATACCAATGAAATCAAAGATTGTTTGGTTTGTTTATTTACCTTCGTGCTTTTTTAATTAGTTTTGCATCATTTTTTTATTGTTTGAGATGAGTTGGCTCATGAAATTTTTTGCATCCAAGACTCAACAACTCTTTCAATTTCTATCATAATTTTATGATTAGTCACAAGTTTTTTAAGTTTTACTGTTATGACTTCTCAACTCTTGATCTAAGTTAGGGAAAATTGCTTTTTTCCTTAGTCGTTGTAGTTAAGAAAACATAAATTTGTGCATTTTCTTAAAAAAAAAACTTATGTCCCTAAAAAATGTATTTACAAATAGATGTCATACATTGTAAGGTTTAAACTAAACTTCTATAAATATTAGTCTAATATCTTAACTGTGTTTGAAAGAGGATTACCACCAAATTTATTTTTGACTTTCTGCTTCAAGGTTCTTCTGTAGCACCATGCACAAAAATATGATGCTCTTGATTGCTTGCTGTGAACCATATTTTTATTTAATTTTTCTTCTTATGTAAATACGAATTGGTGAACAAAAAATAAAGAGTGTGGTTGCACTTACGTCATTCTTTCTTATTAAATTCGTATTCTTTTTGTCATATGTGAACATGGATAAATTGTTGGATATATTGTTCTGGTTCATGATTTTTTTTCCATTTACGAGTTTTTTTTTTCATCCCCACTATTCACACTTGAGATATGGGATTTTGAATGGCTTCAAAATATAACTTTATGGGTTGCCACTTCAAGAAGAAGCTGCAATATTGTTGGTTGTACTAAACTGAGATATATGACTAATGTGGCACTCTTTGGTGGCATTAACTTTTTTTTTTTTTGTGTTTTCTCTCTCCCTCTATATCTACATTTTAATAATTTGATTTATAGAGATATATAAATTTGCTATATTTGCATGGAGTAGCATTTAAAAAAACACAACATCTTGTGAGAAAGCATGAAGCCATGCACTTGCACCACCGGGATGCACACTCAGTAGCTCTTGCTAAATATTTTCCCTGTTGTTGTTGGGTTTACCTGTGACTATAGTCTTGGTTTGTAATTCAGACTGTGCCTCACCTCCACTTAATTTAGTTATTAATTCCTGTGTCTTTAAGTTTTGTGTCGCGTGTATGTTGTTGACTGCTTGAAGCTTCACTTTTTTTTCCTTTTTGTTGTTAGCTTCTTGATTTCAGCTTATTCATTAAGTGAATGAGTAAAGTTAATTTAACAAATGTCCTCCATTCACATTGTTCTTTGATTTTTGTTATGGGTAAAATATTTTAGACTTAAATTATCTGCTTATTCATTAGAGTTACATCTTGAGTCACACTTTTGAATTATTTCCAATTCACCATGTGCCGGTAAATGCACAGGCTGATATACTAGTTTCTTAGATAAACAAGGCTAACAAAATATTGATAAAACTAAACTGAAAAACATATGTATATTTAACTATTATTAAATCAATATAAACTAAAAGATAAAATAAATGAAAAGAATCAAATGCTAATATATTGCTCTAGTATTCTTTCTTGTTTTAGTTTCGGATATGCGCTAAGTAAAAATAGTTTCATATACATAATTACTCCTCTAATGAAAAAATATAAAGTTAAACTAAAATAAAAAATAACGGCGTCGTGTATAAATTTGAATTACAATAATTTTAGCTATATATATATATATATATATATATATATATATTGACAAATTAAATAATTTATTCTTTATTAAATAGAACTTTATTTCAATGCTACTTTTATATTATTGGACATTAAAATATCTTTTTATTTAACATTAAAATAAATGACTTAATTAATCAAAATATGCGTACATATAATATTACCAGTAAATTACAATCAAAATTAATTTAAAATTTTTTTCCTAGGTTTTTCTTGGCTCTCTTTTTTCTTATTTTTTAGCATCACTAGTTCACTACTGCTTCATTTGTTGGGTTTTCAAACACATTTCCTTTTTCCTCCCCCACGCCCTGAAGCCCTATTTAACCCTACAGAACTTTGGGCCTAATATGAACAATGCCTACACTAACTAGGTAGCCCCATTCCTAAACAAAATTGCCATTCTCTTCCCCTACAGTAAACTGTAAACAGCTTTGCCCCTTTGCTTGCTGAATAATGAAATTCACGTGTTTTCCATTAATTTGCTAGTCAATTCTTAGGCATTTTTCATTTTTGCCACTGACTTTCAAAGGTCTCACCATCTATGATGCACGGACACGGACATGACACGTAATACGTCAACACACCAATCTTAATTTTTCATATGACACGGGCACACGACATATATATAAAATATAGTGTATTTTTAATAAAATTATAACAATGTCTTGACATTTTATTTGTATTAAAATTTAAATTATTATTTTAAAATATTTTTAATATTTTTTTAATTATATAAAATATTTAAAATAATTTTTAGTTTTAAAAAATCGTAATATATACTACTTTTAAATTCATTTTAAGAAAATAAATTAATAATAAAGTTGGACATATTTTGGAGTATCAAGTGTGTCCGAATAGGTGGCTAATTTACTCATGTTTTCAAAATTTATTCGTGGAATATCCATGTTTTAAAACAATTAACACAACTGCCCTCGTTTTGCCATAGTGGCAAGCTGACCCTTTCTTTGACCGCTGACTAAAAGGCGCTAAAGCGCTCGGCGCTTTCCACTTGGAGGCGTGGATGCTCTTTCATTGAAGGAGCTGACATGTTAAGCGCTTCTCTAATGACGGCAACAAACGGAAAGGCGCCACATGGACAAAAACAATTAACGTAAAGGCGTCTCCCCAAGGTAATTAACGTAAATAATTTTAAATCATCCATAGATTGGAGAACAAAATTAAATTAAATTATGTTGTTTGGATCAAAATAGTGTTGGCTTTGATTATTGATATAATAAAGAAGTAAAGAACTGTGTCCTATTTTATTTCTATATTTTTCACCATTTCAACATTAAAATTTTATCCATAATTTTTTAACTGTAAAAACTCTTAATTTATTTTAGAATTTATAAAATTAAAAAATATTTTTTAAAAAAATTGACTCCTTAATTGAATTATTAATTTTTTATACATTATTTTTTTATAATTTAAATTTTTTGCATACTTTTTATATGAATTATTAAGAATATTTATACTCTTTGTTTATTTTTATCTTATCTATAATGTAGGTTGTTGTTGGGCTATGGCAGTAGAATCTCGCTAAAATATCTAGATTTCACCACAGATCTTTTGAATAATTTCTTGACAAATAAACAAGTCAAACAATTAAAGGAAGATCCAAAGTGTTTCTATGATATAGATGAGCAAGAGTATTATAGACTAACAAGTGAAAAATTAAGAATAGTTATGCCTGAGGAGTACATGTGAATAGAGAGGTAATAACTTAAATTGATATTTATGAATTGATATTTGATATTTCTATTTTGTTTAATCAGATTTATTATTTGATCATTTATGTACTTGATATTTTTAATTGCAGCCTATTATGTTTAAAATTAGAGATTATAATCGGCTGAGAAGTACATGTGAATAGATGTGAAAAAATAATTAATTCTTGCTAAAATAGTTGTGACAAGAGAACTTATGGAATTAGGACATGTAAGTATGATTTTTTATTGCTAATAGTGTAGATAAGATAAAAATAAACAAGTATAAAAATTCTTAATAATCCATATAAAAAGCATATATATTTTTTCTATTTAACAAGTATATATATACAAAAAACTTGAATTATAAAAAAATAATGTATAAAAAAAAAGACGGGTGTAAGATTAATTTAAATATAAAATTAATCACTAAAAAATATTTATCCTTCTAATTAAAATATTATGTATACTATTTATAATGGTCATAAGTCAAAAAAATTATACCAAATTTAATTTTTTTATTTTTATTGAATCATTAGAAAAATTTAACTGTGTTTGGTGAATTCATTTAATCAATTCATCTAATTTAACTTATTGATTTTCCTTAATTAAGCCCTAAATTGTTCTTAACTAATAGATTTTTTTAGGCAGGTAATTTATATTATAATGTTAGCTTAATTTTTTTCAGTGTATTTTTTTGCCATTAAATTATAATTAATCTTATTTAAATTTAAAAAACAGGAATAGAAAATAAAATAATTCGATAAATAACAAAAAAGAGAGATTTAGAAAACAGAAGAGATGTCTTAAAGATATTTCACTATTCAATAATTTAGTATTACAATATCTATTTGGTATTTATAATGTTTTAGTGATATAATAACATCCATTAAGTCTATCTCTTATTAATTGGATCGTGTAAGTCATCATTAAAGAGAAGAATATTGTCTTTGATTATTTGTGAATTTTTTAATACCCTATATATTTTCTCGTATCATATCTGTCTTGAATCTTGATAAATCTCTAAATATTAAAACATTTTCAAACCCCAAAGATCAGCCTAAAACTACAATTTTCTCACCATCATATACCTCTAAAAAGTAGTGATATGACTTTTTAAATAGTCTAGACCTTGTGAAAATTAATTTAACATTTTTTAATCAACCATTTCTTTAACCATATATAAAATTTTTAGAAGTGAATCTCTTAATATTTCGAATAAGACCTGAAAATGCAGATTTTATATAGCATTCGCTAAAATCCTTCTATTTTCTAACACTATTTCACTTATTTTGGTACATTTTTGTAGAACAAAAGAAAATTGCACCAAAATCTTTTTCTGGAACGCCACTACATTTATTATTGGCTGTCTCAGATATGTGGGAAAATAATATTAAGAAGACATATTAAAACGTAAGACCAGTCACAAAAAAAAAACCGTAAGACCTAACTACTCAACTTAGCACGATAAAATATGAAATGTTAAATAAATAGGGCATATTGTCCTTGTCTTTTACTGCATTTACAATAGTTACCACTGGTCATATATGCTTATCTTTTCTTTTGTGTACCTCTTTATGACAATTATTTTTACTACTTGTTGCTAAATTAGCTCACTAATTTACTACTTGCTAAATTTGCACATTTAGGATGATTGGTTAGAATTTGATTTTGAAATTTGAAATTATGGTAAAAAACTTAGTGAAATTATTGTTTGCTAATTCTGGTTATTTATGGTGATTTGTTGAGATTTTAAATTGACATTCTCGTCATTTAGGTTTTTGATTTTGAAATTTTAAAAAGCGAAGTTACTACTTGCTAATTCTGGTCATTTATGCTATTCTTTCCTTTTGTACAATTATTTTTACTGCTTACTAAATTAGCTGACTAATTTATAACCACTTGCTGAATTTATATATTTAGGGTGATTGGTTGGAATTTGAATTTGAAATTTCGATTAAAAAAACAACAGGAAAGTTACTACTCGTTAATTATGGTAATTTAGAATTATTTGAATTATTATTTAGGATTTTATTTTTTTTTAATTCAAAAAACGTTTTGTTTGAAAAATACTATTGTAGAGTAAATAAATTATTATTAATTACCACCTTTTAATCTCTTCTAAAAATTCTTTCTAATAATAACTTCGGTCATTGGGTTCATTCTTTATAAATTTAAACTTTATTACTCAAAGCAATGATCCATATAATTAAAGAAGAGATGTACACCAAAAGAAGAGATCCATTTCAACCAAATATTTTAACGTCTATTTTGAATATATGTTAACAGGTTGATATGTATTATTTTTCTTATTATTTCATTTTCTTCTCAAAATAGTATATATATTATTGCATAGGACTTTCCCACTACTAATTGGACAATATAGATTCACATTTTGTTAATTAATTAACAAAGTACAAATCCAATCAATTAAATATACAATTCAAAATTTATGCATTTGATTTCACCAACATCGATATTGATTGCGGCTTGAACTTTGATAACAAAAAGGGAAGGTCTAGTATGAGGACACTAGATCTATCTTCTAATGAGGACACTTCTGTGATCCAATAAATGTGTGACGGTTGGATTGGTGAGCCCATGGGTTTATGTGATCCTAAACAGCCGTTTCAACGGTGTTGTGTTGTCCATTATTTAAGTGTGGTCTGGCTGTCAAATTTCTATTGGGCTAAAATCATTATAGTTGGATTTTTTTTAATAATGTTAACAAGACATGTTTAAATATGCATTTGGGCCAAAAAAAAAATACATTGTAACCGTGATTCCCTCTCCAATTATGACATAGAGCTCAAAAAATTGGTTTGTGATTGTGCTGGAAAAACCCAAGAATGAGATAAACCCTAACATATAACAACCTCTTTCCAATGCCAAAGAAAAAAAAAAAGTTTTTCCAATCCCTTGTGCAGCAGCAACTCCAGTGGTGCAGTAGCACCATACCATTGTCATAGCCTCAGCACTCTAGAGATGGAGGTCGAGCATCAAGGGACGTAGGGAAGGAAGGCGTCGCCAGCAAGAGATAACCGAAGCAGCGCCTGCGCGTAGGAAAGGACGGTTTTGGAAGATCGGCCATGGATGAGACTGACGTCAACCACCGCAGCCGGCGACAAAAGAAGAAGCTACGACAGCCACAAGATTGGAGGGTCGCGAGAGAATTAGGAGCCTCGTATGGGATGAGACAAGCAGCGACAGCAGAAGGAAGGCAGCGACACCAAGGATGGAGGATGACTGGCGAAGAAACAACGCAGCAGCAGTGCAGGTCGAAGACGCCTTCCAAGAGTGGCGCTGAGAGAGAGTCATTTGAAGAAGACAATGTCTTGATTTCAATCTGGTGGGTTGGGGTCCACCTTGATCAAAAAATAAAATAACCTCTTCCCAATCAAAATTAAAAGATAAATGAAATTTCTTTTAATTATTTACCTATTATCTATTTAGAAAGAAAAAAATTTAAATAGCAAAAAATAATTAATTTATTTCTTACGACAAAAGAATGTTTAACTAAACCCTCAAATTAAATAGAATAAAACTAAACAATAAATATTGACACATAAATCTGAAATCCCCGATGACAAAAAAATTATACGATAATAACAAAAATTTAAATTGATATGTTACAAAAAACCTTAAACTACTGAAAAAAAAATCTAGTACTAAACAATAACAAATACACCAACTTCACTCCATATCCATGATAAAAAAAAATTTGGATTAACAGCCCAAACGTAAATTCGCAGCCCGAAAGATTATGACCCAACCCAACACTCCAACATTACACCGTTTACAAACTAAAATCCGTTATCTGGTACGTGTCAGTTGGTAATACGCCCAATTACCGGTCCTCACAAGAAGACATATAAGGTGTCATCATTTTAGAATTCTCCTAACAAAAATTATCGAAATAAAAAAAATGATGAGAACTGTTTCTGTATTTAATAATAAAAATGACTTAATATGGATCAATACATGAAAATAATGACATGAAACCATAAGAACAAATCTAAAAAATAAAACATTACTATTCATCAAAAATAGAAGAGGTCAACATGCAACAATACTAAATAGAATACCATAAATTTTTTTTGAATCTATCATTATATGTACTTCCTTTCAAGCATTGAATACACCATAGCACTTTACAACAAATGCCGGGAAATTACATACATTGAACCATTAGAAATTTTTCAAAAGAAAAAAAGAACCTAGCTTTTGGAGTAATTAATTCATCAATGTACCTCAGATTTCATAGATACAATTTTTATTTTTCAATCACCACCCCTTTCTTTGCCTGTTTTGTTTTGCTTGGCTACGGGCGAAAACTGGGACCATCCAACAGTAATCTATTAAAAGTTGAACATGTATTCACAAGTAAAATAGAAACTATGACTATGATTTATGATTTAGTACACATATATTAATATTATCAAAGGTTATGACCTCCATTATACAGGAAGTTATAAAAGTACACATATATTACTATTTTCAAAGGTTATGACCTCCATTATATAGGAAAAGCCTCCTCTAAATCTTTTTATCATTTGAAGTTCGATATCTTTGGTCTTGAGTCTGTCAAACACCTCCTTTAGCATTATGTCGGCGTTCTCTTCATTTCGATTTTCGTGAGTTGCCTGGAAACAATCATTTAGTCATTTATCATGGATAGTAGGTAGTTTATAGAAATATAGCAAGAATGAACAAACGACAATGATTAACATGCATTGAAGAAATTTGATTTCAAAATTGTTAGAGCATCTCCGTGCACTTTTTGAATATCAATTCATCTTGAAAACACAAATGAATTGAATTGATACTTTGATATGCATTGGAAGCAAATTTGAAAGTGTTACCGGTATCACTAAGTTGATACCGTATCACTTGTACAACTCATTTAATGCA
>JASCZI010181394.1:51536-86411 GCA_036250425.1 Stylosanthes scabra
ATGTGGGGTCTAAATTGATATTGAACTAAAACAAAGCATTTGAGTTGCTATCTCAAATGTGATATCAAATTAGATATGGTCCCACAAATGATGAGATGTCATTATATGGGACCCAAATTGATATTAAATTAGAACTCACCATTGGAGATGCTCTTAGCAACTACTCACCTTGTTATCTGCACTGCTTAGAAATTGCAAACATTAAGGAACACAATCAAGGACAAACATAGAGAAACAAAAATGGTTAGACAAAAAATTAACAACATTTAAAAAATATATAAATTGAAAAAGGTTTTGCAGAAGATGTGCATAGCCCATGGTGATAGAAGGAATAAGAAGGGGAAGAATATAAGTTGAAAAAGGTTTTGTAGAATATGTCCTTTTATATGTACGTGATTAGTTCAATTATTCATATCATTTGAATAATATTTAAAATATTTTTATTTTTCTAATAAATATCTTTGATTTTTTTCATGATTCTCTCTATTCAAATTCAAATTTTAAATTTAAAGAATTACATGAAATTAGGCATAGATTGTTTAAATGATGGTAGTGACATCAATCAACCAATAAAAAAGAGACATTTGGCGCAATTCTAAACATTGCCATGTATCAACAGAATAAGGCGTCCAAATAGCAAGAACGGATGCTAGAACCTTATTCTTTTAATATTTTAATTTAATAGATAGATAAATAGATATTTTAATAGATAAATCTCTTTTATTGCTAGAGCTAATGTTAATTTTCCATTTTGAACTCATTTGAAAATTGATTTACAAGAAACACATATTATAAAACTGTATAATAATTGAATTATTAAGTTTAATTTTTGTTAATTATAATTGAAATTTAATTATAAGTTTTATAAGTTATATAAGTATAAGTATAGTTATAATCAAATCAAACTAATATAATTATTATAAGGTAAATGTTTCATATATGCAACAAGATAATGTTAGAATTAAGTAATACTACTAATAATCAAATATATTCTAAATTATATTACAAAGTTTGATTATAATCAAATACACTCAATCTAATAATCAAACTAAAAAAAATCTAAATTAAAGTTGAGATCAAATTCATACTGTTATTATATTATAGTCATATTATAAAATCTTATAATAATCAAACATAATTAAGGTAATAATTAAATTCAATAATTCAAATTACAGTTCAAAATTATGTTATAATCAAACACACTTAAAATTATATTACGTAAATTTAATTATAATCAAACACATAATTAAATTCAAAAATCAAAATTATTATACATAAAAAAGGTATATTAATAAAACTGAGTATTAGTTATAATAATCAAACATTTAAATATAGATAATCAAACAACTCTTCCAAATTTCACCTGTTACATTTTTTCTTCTTTTCTTTTTTTAATATCTCTTTTATCCATATTTTCTTGTTCTTTTAATATTATTTTCAGTGTAATTTTCTTTAGTATTATCAACTATAATCAAATAGAATAAAAATTATATTATAAAATATAATTATAATCATGGTTGTTAAACTCTAGTGTTAACTCTTAAACTCTTATGAGTTTACGAATTTAGGTAGTGGAATCGAGTCAACTCGACACTAAACTCGCATCTCGGTAAATTCGGCTGAACTCGTATAAACTCGAGTAAACTCGCTCAAACTCGCGAGTTTATGAGCGAGTCAATGAGTTTAAATTTGACCCAATTTCACCCAGAACGGCCTCATATTGCCAAAAAAGAAGATTTTCCCTTAAGAGTTAGATTTACAAAATTGTTGACTTACTCACATCCACTCCTCTTTGCACCCAATTTGTATCTTGTGTGTTATATGTTATTGTACTTATTGCATAATTAATAATTGCCATTTGAATTATAAATATATACAACTAGTTTAGTTTATTATGTGCTCTAAAATAAAAAAATTTTAATTTTAAATGCCTATATTTAAGATTATGTATGATATATTTTTATTTTTATATAATAGGTAAACTCGTACGAATTTAAGAATTAACTCGAGAGTCGAGTTTAGGTCGACTCTACGAGTTTACTTAAACTCGCGAAAATAATAATAATAATCAAACTAAAACAAAAAACTTCGTTTTCATGACTTTTTTTTATTTTCTTCTATACTTTCTCTCACCTTCTTTAAGTCTTATACCTCTAGACTCTTTCCTACAAACATTTTGTCATTTCATACTGACACCAAAAAATTACTACAATCATGATTCAAAAATAACATATTTTGATTTTTATTGGTTTTATTAAAATTCTAATTATTTACTTTAATAACGATACTCATCTTAGAATTTTGTTGACTTCCATTCTTTGTTGCACTGCAGAGTAAAACATGAGAATTTAAGTCAAATAAAAAAAAAAAAAAGAATAACGAAGGAGAGAGAATGACAAATTTGCACAGTCCAAATGCGCTTTAGAGTGGCAATTGAGAGTCGAGCATGTGTCAGTGTGAATCAGGGATAGGAAGTGAGGGCGCGTGCATAGTAGTGAGTCTGAAATTGTTTTTTTTATTTTTGTATTTATATATGTATATAAATACGGGGCGAAAATTAGTGACTGATTTTGGTGTGCTAGCATAACTCTTAATTTAATTTTGTTCTTCAATCATGATTTAAAATTGTACTCTTTGATCCAACCAGCATAATTTAATTTAATTTTGTTCTCAAATCATAATTTAAAATTGTATTCATCCCTTTAATTATACGTTGGACCGGTGATTATAAGAATTAAGGCGCTTTTATTTTAATTGACTTCATTGGGGAGCGCCTTTTAGTTTGTTGCCTTTATTAAAGAGGCGCCTAATATGTCAGCGCCTTCAATGAAAGCGTAAGCTTGTCATCGTGGCTAAATGAGGGTATTTGAGTCAATTGCTTTAAAACAATGATATTTTAGGAAGGAATAAATTTTGAAAACAATAGTAGTTAAGTAAATTAGCTCGAATAGATATTTTTTTTGTTTTCATAAGGACACGAATGAGATATAGACGAGTGTCGGTGAGTTCGTGTGCAACATGTGTCCGACACATGAACACACCAACTTTAAAGGTAGTGTTTGAAAAAGAGATTAAAAAACCGAGAGACGAAGACAAAATTAGATTTTTGTATTTTGTTTGGTTTAAAATATACTCAACTCAATTGTGCAGAGACTTAAATAAGTTTTTTTTTTTTTTGGTGACAACAGATAAAATAAAAACCTTCTCTGTGACAGTGTTTCACCATCACCTTCACCTTTCTACTCCTCCAAGTTCATCTAATATCTCAGGAATAAATTAATTTTAATTTCAGGAATCATCAAACCAACAACTGAAAGCCTTTATAAAATATCGCGCAATCGGAGTGAGATTATTGAAGAAATAGCCTTTTTCATCTACAATTCCTTCATGAAATCAAGACCGTTTTGGGTTACCAAAAGGGATATGAAAGCTTTGTTTTTTGTTTCAATTTGAGCATGCCCTTGAATCAGAGAGGAGAAAAGTAGAAGAAAAACAAGGAAAGGTGCCATTTTGATTTATGGGTATGGGTAGTGAGGAACAAAATAGGGGTTTCTCATAAAGAAAAGAAGAACAGAGCAATGCAAGCGTGGTAGCATGAAGCTTCCTAAAGAATCAAAACACTTGTAACTGGTAGGAAATGTCAAAATTGCTCATCATTCATTATTTTCTTTGTGATTGTTGGAAGTGGAAAATTGGAGAAGAGTGGCGTTGCTGTGCTCTCCGCGAAGAACACTAGAGGAGGGACAAGTCCGAACAGAGGAGGAAGAAGGAGGGTGGCGTTTCTGTGCTTTCTTGAAAGATAGTGATAATGGGATTGGCAGTAAATTGGGTGGCGTGGCATAGAGATTGGAAGAAGGGGGAGAAGATTGGTGTAATGGTGTTGAAGGGTTTGATTTGTACAGGGGGTATAGAGTGGAATTTCACAAATTGTGTGAGGATATTTGGGGTAAAAGAAGTTATTAAAGTAGCTTCTTCACTCACGTCAAAGGTGCACACAATTTCCACAACACATAAAATATCTTAAATTGTTGTTGTTGACATGGTTATGCTTTTATAGTCTCTGATTCAGAGTCTTTCTCCTTGGGATAACAGTTTTGCTTCCCTGTCTAGACATAGCAATTCAAGTTCAACTAAGGTAATCACTAATTACTCTTCTCTTTTTATGCTGCTTCTTCTTCTTCTTTGCTGCTGCTGCTACTACTACTAGTTACTTAGCTTGCTTCCCCTTTCTAATCCCAAGATTTTGACATAGTTGTCATATTCTTGGTGAACATTCTTGTAGGCTTTCTTTTAATGGAAAACATGGAGCCAAAGCTTGCAATCAAGAAGGATTTTACTGAAGTAATGCTTTGTCATAACTCATAACAACTACTATAACCTTTGAATTTTCTTGCATTTGCTATCTTATCTGTTTTTCCATGCTTGCAGAAATTTTCATATTTTTAAATTTCCACCTTTTCTTTGTTGTATCTACAGTTAATTGGAGAAACCCCAATGGTGTACCTGAACCACATTGTGGAAGGTTGCGTAGCGCGTATTGCTGCTAAGCTAGAGTCAATGCAACCCTGCTCTAGTGTCAAGGATAGGCATGAAAATCAATTCTCTCTATTTCACTAATTAAAGCCAAAGCATGCAGTTACCAAAGTTTTATCCATGTTGCCGATAGTGGGATAAGGTTTTGTTGTTGTTGTTTGTTGTATTGACACTATTTTTTTTTCTCCCTCAGGATAGCGTTGAGCATGATTGAAGATGCTGAGGCAAAAGGCCTAATCACACCTGGAAAGGTTAGTAATTTCTCATACATATGCAGAGATTCTTCATTGTTCATGTTCTTCTCTGGAATTAATTTAGATGTTTGGAATATATATTGTTGAGTGTATAATCTAAGAAAGTTTTATCTTGTTGAATGATGGTTTGAAAGACTGTTCTTGTTGAGCCAACGAGTGGCAATACCGGTATAGGACTTGCATCAATAGCAGCATTGAAGGGTTACAAACTTCAAGTGGCTATGCCATCTTATATGAGTCTTGAGAGAAGAATCATATTGTTGGCCTTTGGAGCTGAGGTATATCTGACCGACCCTGCTAAAGGTGTCGATGGGGTATTTCAGAAGGCAGAAGAGCTATTAGCCAAGAATCCTAATAGTTACATGCTCCATCAATTTGAAAATCCTGCAAATCCAAAGGTATTCTATTCATTTATTTCTCCTAAATTGGTTGCTAGGTTTGGTATTTTGCAGCATATTAATTCTTCAACCTTGTAGATTCATTATGATGCCACCGGTCCAGAGATTTGGCGAGACTCAGCAGGCAAAGTTGATGCTTTGGTTGCAGGGATTGGAACTGGGGGTACAATTCAAGGTGCTGGGAAATTCCTCAAGGAGAAAAATCCAGATATCAAGGTTGACTTCTTATTCATCATGAATGCTTTCTGCACTAAGAGTGATTTAATGAATGTTTGAACAAGTTTTTCACTGTTTGATTGAGCTAACTCTATTATTTTTTCCCGTTTCTTTTTTTCAAATAGGTGTATGGTGTTGAACCAGCTGAAAGTGCAGTTCTAAATGGAGGACCCCCAGGTGATTTTTTTACTTGACCTTTCTGTATCATCTGTTGCTATTTCATTGAGTATGTTTATGGCTCTATTCTGATGCTCATGAAGGATCTAGAAGTCAAGGAATCCAATACTTTACTTTCATGACTGTATCAACTACAATTTATCAAAGTACATTTGTTGTTTATCTACCGAAGAAGAGACTCGGAACAATAGAAGATAATGAAGCCTTGCTGCAGGAATAGGAAGACTCTGAACAAATCAGATATCTGGTTTATCTGATTCAGATTAATTGGTGATGGTCAATTTCATTGTCTTCAGACCTGAGAGTGTGACTGGATTCCATGTGAGATAATCAGATAAATAAATAAATATCAGGCAGTCGCCATGAAAACCTATGTGAAGTCTCAAGTGTGGCAGTTACATTGTTTATATTTACTTGTCTCTTGTCATGTAAACCAATGTGAAGCCTCCTGTACATTTATGGATTGTGTGTGGAAAAACTAAGCCAGAGCCCTTTTGCGAATGGTGGGAGAGCCAAGGGGAATTTGTCATTGTCAAATCTTAAGGGGTTCAAACTATTCCCTACATTTTATTATTATGATGTGATAGATAAATTCTTAAACTTTTGTTCAACCACTTGAAGCTGTTTACTAATTGTTCTCTCCATTTGTGAAAATGTCAAAGGTAAGCATCTTATCCAAGGAATTGGTGCTGGTATCATTCCCCATGTGCTTGATGTTAATCTCCTAGATGAAGTTATTCAGGTAACTACTAATAATACAGTTAGAGATTGTTCGCAGAGCCTTGTTCAATATAAGTTTAAATATTTTTAGTTGCAGGGTCTATACTCTATATAGTATACAAATCTTGAAACATGGTTTGTAATAAGTTATTTTCTGTTTTGACCAAGCTAGGTTTTATGAGCTGCAGGTTACAAGTCAAGAAGCTATTGAAACTGCTAAGTTGCTTGCCTTGAAAGAAGGTTTGCTGGTATGATGTATGAAATGAAGTTATTATTGTTGGCATTTTACATCTGTTGCAATAAAAAAAAAAATTTGTTACAAACTTTTCATACTAGCTGTATGGATACTTTTGCAGATGGGAATTTCATCAGGAGCTGCAGCAGCAGCTGCAATAAAGTTGGCAAAGAAACCGGAGAATGCCGGAAAGCTCATTGTTGTAAGTTTATGATCCTCAATTAGTGTTAAGACTCAACTGTTTGTTCTCAGGATAAAATATGTAGTTTGTCCTTAAAAGTTTTCAAAAGGCTTTAAAATTATCTCGAATGTTTAGTTTAATTTGATTCTCTATCCTTATTATTAACTTTTTTTACAATAAACAAACTATCAAATTCTTTTTCCAAGTTTATTCTCTTATCAACAACATCAATACCATCATCATCATCACGCTGCTACCATCGTCTCATCCTTCGGAGAATGATGACATGATGATAGTGACGGCGATTACGATGATGTATATAGTGGTAAAGTCAGGATTGTCAGTAAGAAAATTCATGATAAAGCTAAAATTAAAATTTATTTTTAATATTATGAATAAACTTTAATGTTAAAGAGTATTTTTTAAAATTGAAGTTATTATAACCCATCTAATGTGATTGTGAGAAATTTTATTAGCGTTTGTTGTTGTTGTTGTGCAGGTGATATTCCCGAGCTTTGGAGAGCGTTATTTGTCTTCACCGTTGTTTGAATCCATTAGGCACCAAGCTGAACAAATGACATTTGACTAAGCTCCCAATTCCATAAATTCCTTGTGTAATCTATATAGTAAGTTACATGAGGTCAAGACTCATGACACTTCAAGTGCTGGCTACCAAATAATGGGCATTTTTATTAATTTAAAATAAAATAAAATTCTTACAAGCCGGGCTTAAGATTATCTAAAAAAAATCTGTTTATCTGTGAAAGAGAAGAGAATTCAACTCTACAAAGCATGTGTATTATTATATACGAATTCTTGAATCAACTTTGATTGCTGAGTCATAAACCCTTAAATAGATCCCAAGACGGATTAGTTTTTGGTCTGCCAAGTTAAGGAAAACCGTGAGAAACCAAAAGAAAAATCATAAGTAGGTTGACATTTCAAACTGTGCAGTGAATTCATAAATGATCCAAATGATCCATCAAAGTTTTCTCCTTTCAAATGAAGAAAAATAAAGAAAGAAAGAAAGAAGGCAAAACCAACTGCTTTTGATTCTTGTGTTTTCCTACTTCCCAATGAGGCTAATAATATTCATGTAACATACGTGAAAATGCAGTTCTTCTTCAATGGATCAATGTCAAATTCAAAATTAGAGGAGGAGGATGCTTTCTGATACAACTGAAAGCATCGATTAACTCTCAATTTTCTCATACAAGATAAGATACTTTTTTGGGTCTTTTGCGTTTTTCAGTGAGAGATCGTCACATAGACATAGTTCAAGTTCAAGTGTTTGTGGATTAAACGTACTTAAAAATGAGCAATGTGATGCGCTGCTAATGAAGAACATAATCATTAACCAAAAATAGTAAAAAATATCTCTTATTTTGTATTCGATATTATTTTATGTAAAGTAATTTTATATTATTATTGTTCTAGTATTATGATATAATCTCATCATTATATATCATATGCATCAGACTAGTTACAAATGAAACTGACCTTTGATAAATTTTGTAAAAAAATCAGCCAATTGATCACTAGGATTAATAAACTCAGTGACAATTTCTTTAGATCTTATGGCATGACAATCAACCTTGTGTCTATTTCTGTTATGGAATACTGGATTGGAGGCAATGTGAGGTGCTGCTAAATTATTACAAGAGAAAAGTCAATCAAATTTCAAAATTTTAATTAAGACATTTGAGTGTTAATAGTTTAATTGCTGGCCAAAAATAAAAAATTCTGCTGGCCATGTAGAAGACAAACACGAGAGAGTATGTGCTTTATTTCTACACGAAAATCTCTAAGTGTGAAATTTTAATTTAACATAGACGCATAGATGGGAAAATCATGACTCACCTACATATTAAAATAGTACATAAACTACATATGCATTTCTTACAACAATAAAAACAAAAACAAGAAGAAAAAAAATGATTCACAAGATGATTTTTCTATCTCATTCTATATCTATGTATACTTTTAATATATTTTTTTATGAGAGCAAGTACCAATAAAAAAAAATAGTAGTTCTCAAAGAAGACATGACAAGGGCAACAAACATGAATAAAAATGTTAAAAGAAGATGAATACATAATTATTTGGGCATCTCCATCTTTTAATTTAAAGTCGATTTAATGTCTAGTGATTATATGTAAGAAGAAAATACTTACACCGATATAAAACTAGCTTCATAGTCACGTTTAATTTGTGACAATATGGTAAACATAATTTTTTTTATTTTTTTTACTTAGGTGAAAACTGAAAAGGCTTATAAGTATGACTGGTTGAGCTGTTTCCTGCAGTCTTAGCTTTTGGGTTTGCACAATTTTGCACTTATCTGATATGGTCTTACCAATCAAGTAACATTTAAAAATTCATGTACGTCACTATCAACTGGCTTTTTGGATTGCACAATTACTCACACACTAACATTATCTAGCAACAAAAGCAGATAAGCTTGCTACCAATCAACGGCTAAAAAATTTAGTGTGATCTTACATTATATAATACTAAATGACACTGACAAATATAATTTGATTGGTTGTTTTTATAGGAAAAAAATTGGTTCAACAACAGTAATTTATATATAATTTCATATCGAAAGTGTTTAATTTGTATATTTTAAAAAAGAAATGAGATATTGGTGCGTGTTTTTTTAAACAAAGAGCTCCTCAACACAATAAGATAAAATATATGAAAAAGAACAATAGAAAAAATTGTATAGAACTCATTTTCAATTCCTTCCTTATCTCTGGAATTGCCAACAACAACTTTGCTCCTAAGAGATTTTAATGGATATAGCAACACCTTAGTAAAATGCAGGTTACAGTAATATCTTAGGCCTCAGGTGTTCTTCTTGATTCTTGAATCACACACAGCGTGGGACATATTAAACACTATGTTACTCCCTATCTAAATATTTGTATATTAACGGTCCCAGCACGGCTCCAACTACTTCATTCATTTATTATTTCATTCTCTTTGTCTCTGTTCTGTTCACGTAACACACAATTCCATGGTGCAAGACAAAAACATTTTATCAAATTTACAAGTGCATGATTATATTGCTCATGAATTATGAGGAAAACTCCAAGCTAAGGGAACAACTACAGGATAACAACTATACATACGTATTAAAAATATAATCATTCGTGTGTCTCTTTTTATCAGGTTAAGCTTTTAGGAGAAGTGTTTCATGATACAGTATCAAAGTTATCAAAGTTTCTATGACCGAAAAATCTAGAGCTCAATCCTTGTTCAACCAAAAAAAATAAATAAATAAAAAATAAAAAACAGAAAGAAGTGGTTTCATGACATTATGTGTATAAATTAAAGAAGAACTGGAACTAAATATTAGCTACATTTTCGAGTTATTGAATTTGTTGATTTTGCTTATCTTCAACATTTTGGAGCTTTTCTATTTTTTTTAATCAAAGATACATTAAAGGAGAGGCTCATACTCACAACCTTTGTTAAAGGAAGGGGACAAATGTCGTTTGAATTACACCCCATTTGCTCGAAGCTTCTCCACCTTACACACATGACAATCAGCAGTTACATATACTGCCAAGAAAGGTTGTTATTTGCTAAAACTTTATTACAAAAAAAAATAACTTCCACTAGTTGTAGTGGTCATGTATGTGGCTTTTTGTGGCCACTCATTATACATGCATGCTTTGGTATCTCCTTATCTAAAGCCACCCGTGGCCGTGCCAAGACAACAAAGGAGGACCCATTTTGATTTCATTCATTTCAAAAGATAATATATTCTAATAATGGAAAACTTAATCGTCCCTGCCACTAGCTACTCAAATCAATTACAATTACTGCTTCATGCTGTGAGTATTTATATGGTTCACATACACATAAATATTAAATACACTAGCTAGTGGAGTTAATGCTCAAAATAAAAGTCCTAGGTCATTAGATTATTGTGTCTTGTTTCTTTCTATTTTGAGATATGATGATTGGTCACGCTACTACCGCTTCCTCTTCTCTTTTGACATCCCAAGAGGAGGAATTCAATAATCATCGTCAAAAAGCTTCCCTTTACTTGAAGACTTTGACTAGGTTGTTCTTCTTGCTCTTCTTGTTGTTTATATAAAAGTGTATACAGCTATCAACTATATGTGGCCTACTCATAAGTCGACTAATTTCTATATAAAAATATTACCTTCACACAAAAATTAGTAACTAAATTAATTACTTTAATTGCTCATTTTTAGTGTATAATTAGCAATGATTGTATAATGAAGTTGGTGCCCTTTGTTTGCCTTGCAGGGCCTCTGAAGTTGGTGACATGGAGGCAGAGTGTGCAATCAAGAATGATGTAACTGAAGTAAGCAAAGAAACTCACATTCATTTAAGTTAAGTAAAGCCATGCCATAATAGTTTAGTCAAATATATCATTCAATAATTTTGAATAATTAACTTCACGTGAAATGAATTTTATGTGATTTTTTTTTCTTTTAGAAAAACTATACCATCTACAAGAGTCAAAATTTGGTCCTAAAAAATTTTAATTAAAAGAGTAAATAAAATTGATCATCAAAAACACAAAAACTTATCATTTAAAATTAATAAAAAGTGATCATTTAAAATATTAAAATTGATCATTTAAATTTAAAAAATAAAATGTTGGCTGGTATTGTTCACCAAATTATTGGTCACCAATAATTTGTTAAATTTTGTATGTTTTTATCAAAGAATTTCAATCAATAACGAAACACATATTAGCTAAAACCAAATTAAAAAAAAAAAAAAACACTTACATATGGTTCCCTTTAATTTGGTTTGTGCAGTTAATAGGTAATACCCCGATGGTATACCTGAACAAAATAACAGAGGGATGCGTAGCCCGTATTGCTGCTAAGCTAGAGTCCATGCAACCCTGTTCCAGTGTTAAAGACAGGTATGTGTTGACTACACATATAAAATAGATTAAGTATACATAACATTTCTCTCTTACAAACAATTTTCTAAAGTTGGATCACTATAAAAGATATCTTCATTCTAGTATTTGTAACGAATGATAATTTCTTTTCCCACCCAGGTTAGCATTTAGCATGATTAAAGATGCTGAAGAAAAAGGTCTCATCACACCTGGAAAGGTTAGTCATCTTAATGTTTCTAGATATCAAAATACACTTTCTAACTTCTTCTACACACATGGATTATACATTTGGTGACTACTCAGTACCCATATGAAAATATCTTAATACAAAAACAATAAGATAATTTAATATATTTGACTAAATTACTTATTATTATTATTATATGTCTATATTTTAATGATGATTATCTATACTATATAATGGGAGTATGCGAGGGATTGGTGTCCAAATTTTTTTTTTCTAAAAACACCCTTCATTATATTAATTCATTAAAAAATATGTCATTTATGGGATTTGAAGCCATGACCTCATAATAATAGTAATAAAGAAGTGCCTATTGATTACACTAGTATATATAAAGATTGTATTATAACTGGTTCTGAGATTTTCTCTTAGTTCATGATGATACTGATACATGTGTGTATATATATTGAGATTATTTGCATATTTTTACTGTCCATCTATATATGATGATAAATATTGAAGTGGGGGTGTTATTATTTTGTTGTAAAAAGAGTGTTCTTGTTGAGGCAACAAGTGGTAACACCGGGATTGGGTTGGCATTCATAGGAGCAATGAAGGGTTACAAAGTGATTGTAGCCATGCCAGCTTCAGTGAGCCTTGAGAGGAAATTAGTACTTCTAGCTTTTGGAGCAGAGGTTCATCTCACTGACCCTGACAAAGGCACCATTGCTGTTATTCAAAAGGCTGAAGAGATTATATCCAACACTCCAGGGAGCATCATGCTTCGGCAGATTGATAATCCTGCAAATCCCAAGGTCCATTATGAGACAACTGGGCCTGAGATATGGAGAGACTGTGGAGGCAAAGTTGATGCTTTGGTTGCAGGAATAGGAACTGGGGGCACTATTACTGGTGCTGGCAGGTTCCTTAAGGAGAAAAACCCCAATATCAAGGTTCAATTTCTTTATTCTCTTTTTTGTTTTTTATTTTTTTATTTTTTATGATATTTTGAAAAAAAAAACAAATAACTAAACTCTCTCTTTTTCCAATACTGAAGTTAACTTCAAGATTTTTTTGGCTTGTTAGGTGTATGGTATAGAACCAGTTGAAAGCGCAGTCCTAAGTGGAGGAGAACCAGGTGATTTTTAGGGTCAATCTTACGATGTCTTTTATTTTTGTGCCGAACTTTATTTTTTAAAAAAAAAAACACTCAAAATTTATTAGTTTTTCATCGGTGTCATAACAAACTATTGGGGAAGAAAAAATGTTCTTATTAACTGTTTTGTATATTTGTTGGCATGTTAAAGGTATTCACCAAATACAAGGGATTGGTAATGGTATCATTCCTGGCGTACTGGATATTAATCTCCTAGACGAAGTCATTCAGGTATATATATATTTTTTTGAAGTGATTTTCATGACAGTGTTTCTATGATCTAAATAATTAGAGTTCTAATATTGTTGGTCCTAAAAAGATTGTATTAGGTATAAGACAAATAATAAGAGAAAGAATTCTTGTACAAAAATGCAAACACAAAAAAGGTTCTTGCGTAACAAGAAGTATTGGGATATATTCATTTATTTGTCTCTTCCAATTAACTTACATATTTAGGAGAAGAGTAATGATACATGTACATACATTCATGCATTCATCCCAAAATACAACTTTTATTTTTTTTTTGCTGAGACTCAAATTTTTTGTGCTAAGCTTCTTTATTTCTATATTCAAGACAAGATTTCTGTATTTGGCGCATAAATGTAAAAAAACATGGATGGATGAATGTATGTATACCTAAATTTATTCTAGGGGAAACAGCTTCATAACATTAGTAGCCTATTATCTTTTATAATAAATGAAGAATCCGAAACATGTTAATATGAAAGAAGAGCTCTGGTATTTCCTAATAATATCATGTGTTTCAGATATCAAGTGAAGAAGCTATGGAGACTGCCAGGCAACTCGCCTTGAAAGAAGGTTTGTTGGTACGGAAATCATTATTCATGCCTCTTTTGAAGTTGTTTTTTTTTTTTCTTTTTTTTTTTAATTTTATTTGTTATCAGATTAATTTTCTTCATACTGATTATGTTATTATTACTTTTGCTTTTGTAGATGGGAATTTCATCAGGAGCTGCAGCTGCAGCTGCAATTAAAGTGGGGAAGAGACCAGAGAATGCAGGGAAGCTCATTGCTGTAAGTTTGTAACCTTCAATCAATGAGTCTGTTAGATAGAAACTATGAGAATGAGATAACTAATTGAATCTGTTTATAGTTGTATAATTTTCCCTTCTCTTGATGTTTATAGTTGTATTATTGTTCCACCTATGAATCTGTTTTGCTAAACCTTGCCACTTACTCATGTTGCCATGCAGGTGGTGTTTCCCAGTTTTGGAGAGCGTTACTTATCTTCACCATTGTTTGAACATATTAGAAAAGAAGCTGAACAAATGACATTTGAGTAGGATCACATAATCCAAACCAAAAAACACTGCAACCATGTGTTCTGCTGCTCCCAAGATTTTAACCAAAACATAATGTTATGTGAGACATAAGTTGCTCAACGAAACATACATGATATGATATGAGTGTTTTGAAAGAAAAAAGATATAATACAAAGGAAGTGAGAAAACATGGTTGTTTTCTTCTTCATCTTACTATAGTAATTTTTTGGGGATAATATACTAGAAGTGTTAAGTGTAACTTATGTGATGGAACTCATGCTTTCACACTCCTTTTTTGTGTTGTGTAAGCTATGCTATTTTTTAGTAGCAATGGATTCCCCTTTTGACTCTTTTTTATGCATTAGACATTAATAATCCATAAGAATTCCTTGCTGTACAACCTTCAATAAGAAAGATCAATAGAATTAGAAGTAAAGTGCCTCAACCTTTAAACCATAAAATATTGGACTATATGAAATTAACCCATAGCACATTCAGATTGTGTCTTAAAAGTTTTTCATTTGAATCAAATAATATATTCTTTGTGAAAATTCAGAATTAAAAAACACTTAAAAAAAAAACACAAATCAAACACTCATTTTTTCGTTATTGTTGATATCGACATCTCAATGTTAGAAAGCGAAAACAAATAAATAAATTCAAATTACAATGATTACAATCACTCAAAATTCAGATTTTTCATCATTTGTTGAAGCAATTGGTTAATGTTTCCTAACCTGCAAATAAGAATCCACATTATCGTTGATTAATCCTAAAGCCAAATGAATCCTAAATTCCATAAAAATTGTAAAGGGGGTCTTATACCATCACATCAGCCAATGAAAGTAGCTTGTGAGAAGCAGTATATGCAATATCAGAATTGTCTAACTTCTTCTCAACAAAATAAATCACTTCAGAAACACCTGACTGCAACAACAAATTGCAGTTTATCATTTTCTAAATATTACACAGAGCTCATTGCGTATTGCAATTTCTACACTATGATATGATTTAAATTAGTTTACTAACAATATAAGGAAGGCAAAGCACTATATCTCCATACAGATCAAAGTTTGTCCATTACTTGGGCTAAAATGAAAAGAAAAAAAAAAAACTTGAGTGCAAAATGGTTCATGAAATCATATAACCCACCTGGATGATGATCTTGGCACATTTATTGCAGGGAAACATGGTCACATATAGGCGTTGCATGCATTAAGATAGACAAAAGATGAATCTCTTAACAGACCATATATATGAAACTTTAGAAATTTATTTTATCTGATAACTGCCGTAAATAGTGATATGCCCAATGTGTGTGAATGGTGTGGTTTAAGTGGAATTTATAAATAAATCAATAAATAAATAAAATATATCAATCTCCAGAAGATTCAATATTTTCAATCACAATTCACAAGATATGATAAGTAGAGAATGCAGTTGAACTTACTTTATTACTTTTCCAGCAGAGGTGTCATTTGTGTTAAAAATAGAATCTATTTCCGCATGACAAACAGCTAAAATAGGTACAAAGCATCATCAATGGGATCTTGTTATTTGAAAATATAATAACTGTAGCAAGAAGACGAATAAACTGCAGACAGTAGTTAATGCATTAATTTTAAACTAAAGGCAAATTACACCCATCTCCCTACGGTTAGATAATAATACTACGCACAATACCCTTTGATTTGTAAGGTCAATCGCTTGTTTATAAAAGAGGCTAACATTACATTTTATAAAATTCAAGGATACCCAATCTCATAGTACATACTTTTTCAATTAGAGAAGTGAAGTGTGTAAATTGTTATTATTAATGTCTTAAAAGGATTTGTTAAAAAATAGATAGTATTTCAAAGCAGAAAACTTACGGGTACTTTGTCTCTAAAGGATACCCAGCTCTGGATTTCTAAAGCATAAAATATTTATTCAGCCAAGAATTTTCAGCATACCCTGTGTCTGTGCCGAGATATCTAACTATGTTCTAGTGTTCAAACTGACTCAAAAGAGATATTTCTTGAAAAGAAGGCAACAAAATATTCACATGATCAAACATTGACTTATACGATGGAATATACTAATTAAGGGACTCGCTAATATCAAGTGTAGAAGGTGTCGGAATAAAATGGTTGAGGAGATACAACTTCAAGAACATGAAGAAAGCAGGAAGACAGAAAGTATGCTCACCGCACTCTCAGAACTATGACGGCATCTCCCAGCACAGTAGTAAACACCGGTATATCCCTATCAAAATTCAAAGGATGCATATGTTGGAATTAATTAATCTTACAAAGAAGACATATGTTTGTTCCATAAGAACTATCACCAATGATACAATACAAGTACGACCTAATAAAAGCTGAGATAGGGAAAAAATTGCAGTTCCCATGAAAACAAAACGAAGGATGAACTCACTGGCAAGAGAATTTCTCCCCAGTTTCAGGGCAGCACCGAGTTTATGGATCCACATATATAGCATTGCACACATCACCTACAAAATTCAAAAACCATTTGTGGAAAAATAACCACTAAAACAAGGAGACTCAAGTTCAAAAAGTCACAGGTGCTCTTGGAGTAAGAACAAAAAAGCTTTCCTTCTTTATAACATGTTATTTCTCTATGCTATAATTTTTTTTTTCAGCCACTTCTGAAATTAGCCCTTGCATTAGCTATAGGTAGTCCGAAAACTCTGCAATCATCTAGAATTAATAAGACTCAAATATAAAATTACTTCACTTTTGAATGAAGTCAATCAAAGTAAGCGCTTAGAACCATAAAACAAAACCTTAAACTAATGGGTCAATTGCAATCTTAGAATCACAATTCTTTTGCGAATTCAATTCTCTTAAATTGTTTTGGTGAAACAATTTAACAAACCACACAACAACCAAATTCCACAATGATAGTGAATCAAGAAATGAATCCAACTTTAGTTTTAACTAAAAAAAAAGTAAAAAAACCAGAGACAGAGCCTGGCGGAAAGAAAAAATCAAAGGAAAAAGTGAGGGAAACGAACCAGGAATCGGAACAAGAAAACCACATGCTCCGGCGTACCCTAATCAACCGGACGCTGGCGAATCACCACCCAAAGCCGCAGCAGAAAATATATGAAAGGACAAATATGTCATTTCATCATCAATCACCCTTCAAACTCAAGTTTTCTCGCCTCTGTTGCGCAGAAAATTTTCCTCCTGGGCCCCACATACATTTTCTCCTTCCTTCCTATTTTCCATGAACAACCAAACAATGGAAAATGCTCTTTTCTTTCTATTTTCTTTCCTTTGATTTTCTTTCCTCCATTTTTCAGTTGAAACAAACAAACACAGTTGCATCGAAATCTGTTATCTATCTATCTATTCTAGGAAAATTTTCCAGAATAAATTAATCAAAATCATTATTTACCAAAAGAAATAAGTAAAACATTATTTTTCAGAATACAACTTTTTTTTGAAATTTCACGCAAGTTCGTCGAAACTTGAGGCGGTTTTTGAAAAAAAACGAAATTCTTAGCAACCTGCGGCGAACTAGGTAATTTTTCGTCACATTTGCATGAAATTCACCTTATCTTAGGGTGAACTTGCTGTAAAATGAAAAGGTTGTTGCTCAATAATTTATTGCAATTAATGTTTTGGTCGGTTTCTTTCTTATTTATTTATGTATTTATTTTCCCTTATGCTAAAACTTTAACATGATGATGCTGCTCTTGACTTTTATATTGGTAAAGCATAGTGTGAATAGTAGAAGTAAAACATTAACTGCAATATAAAAGTCAAGAGCAGTATCATCATGTTAAAGTTTTAGCATAAGGGAAAATAAATACATAAATAAATAAGAAAGAAACCGACCAAAACATTAATTGCAATAAATTATTGAGCAACAACTTTTTCATTTTGTAGGAAGTTCGCCACAAGATAAGGTGAACTTCATGCAAATGTGACGAAAAATCACCTAGTTCGTCCGAGGTTGTTAAGAACTTCGTTTTTTTCAAAAACCGCCTCAAGTTCCGACAAACTTGCATGAAATTTCAAAAAAAAAAAGTTGTATTCTCGAAAATAATGTCTTACTTATTTCTTTTGGGAAATAATGATTTTGATTAATTTATTCTGAAAAATTTTCCATCTATTCTATTATCTATCTATTATAATCTATCTATCTATTATCTATTATAATTATTATAATATATAAAAAGAGAGACCAAGGTAGCTTCACATTCATATAGTAACCGTTATAATATTATTATTATACTAATACTTCATATGTTTCATATTAGTCCATTGATTTTCTAACTATTGATATTCTCTGTTAATCAACCTTAATCTCAAATTAAATTATAATATTGCCTTTCAAAAAAATTAAAACTCACGTTAAAACGTTGACAAATTACATATTCTTCAATGTTAGACACTCAATTTCATTCTATCTTTGTATAATCTCATATGATTTTTATTGTATTTCATTTTTTTATGATTTTAGGATTCTTTTTCATTATTATTCATCTTTAATTCTTATAATATTGAGTTATAAAATTTATTTATTTGTTTTTATTCTTAACTTTTCATATTCTCTTAAACTTTAATTTTATATGTTACAAATATTAAAGAGTATTACACCTTCATAAATATTAGAATAGGTACCAAGAGATTAAAAGCCACTATATATATATCACAAAAAAAAAAAGAGAAGACCTTACACCTTCACTCATATCTCTACTTAGTACCTTGTCTCATGAGAAGAGAGACAAAAAACATGATTTTGATGCGGCTTTTTTATTAGAATACCCCTGTTTTCGAAACTTATTACGAGAATGCCCTTGTTTTAAAACTATTTACGAACCTGCCCTCGTTTTGCCTACGTGGCGACACGGTGGCAGCTTCTTTTTTTTTCAGCTGCTGACTAGGAGGCGCGGATGGAGATGACGCTTCCAACGTGGAGGCGCCAACAAGGGAGGCGCCTCCAACGTGGAGGCGCATGTGCAGAAGGCGCCTCCTACGTGGCAGGCTCTGACCGCGTAGACGCCTCTAACACGTGGCACACACAAATTTTTTGTATCCAACAGCATTTCCCACAGCATCCATTTTCGTATCCAGGGTACTTAGTCTATTCGATACCACCACCTCATACCGGAGCAGCTGACAGTTCATCAAGCAGCACCACCGTCCCCCCATTTCCACCTCCTTTTCCATTTCCATACCCATACCCCCTATCAGTTTCCACCGCCCCCACCACCCTCTTGAGTCTCATTTTTTTTTTTTACATTCTGTTACGTTTCTGCGTAAAATTACTTTAGACTTAAATATCTGGTTAGATTTGTGCTGAGCACCGTAGTTTGTTTTCTTTTCAGTCGATACGGTTATATGTTTTCAGTTGAACAGGTTATATGTTTTCAGTTGAACAGGTTATATGTTTTCTGTTGAACAGGTTATGTGTTTTCTGTTAAACACATGAGTTAATATTTCGGGATATATTAAATTGTTAATCAGGTACATTTTTGCAAATTAAATACACACTTTCAAAAAAAATTTTGTGTGTGCCACGTGTCAGAGGCGCCTACACGGTCAGAGCCTGCCACGTAGGAGGCGCCTTCTGCACATGCGCCTCCACGTTGGAGGCACCATCTCCATCCGCGCCTGCCACGTTGGAGGCGCCTCCCTTGTTGGCGCCTCCACGTTGGAAGCGCCTTCCCCATCCGCGCCTCCTAGTCAGCAGCTGAAAAAAAAAAGAAGCTGCCACCGTGTCGCCACGTAGGCAAAACCAGGGCAGGTTCGTAAATAGTTTCAAAACAAGGACATTCTTGTAATAAGTTTCGAAAATAGGGGTATTCTAATAAAAAAGCCCTTTGATGCAAGCTCTTTCTGACCCACCGAATGACTGAGAAAGAACATCTCATTTCCAACGTCCCCCAAGAAAGCTGGATTGCAACTCTAATGTTTATGTCATAAGATTATAGGAAAATGGAATATCTTGAGATGATTTTGCAGGATAGCAAGATCCGCCAAATTAGTTTCTATTTTATTATTTCAATAGATATATTTTTTTATTGTTAACATATTATATATATATAATATAGTTATAATCTATTTTTAAAAATTACTCCTCTTCTTTCAATTTTTTATATTACATAATTACTAATAATTATAATATTAAAATAAAATATATATTGGTAGTGATAGTTTAAAATACATATAGAAATTATATTATATATTAAAACTTTACATATTTTTTCCCGTGAGATTAAATCTAGTTAAATGAAATTATAGTAGAGTACCCTTTTCTTCGGCAAAAAGAAAGAAAGAAAAATAAACTCTATAAACGACGCCGTTTTTATCACCCCTTCGTTAAGACTGAAGACCTTTTTCCTCTTTATACCTTACTTCTCTACTCTTCCTTTCAATTGAATTCTTGCTCACTACGATGGCCTCTAACTCGGATTCAGTCTCTGATACACAGCGAACTTTGTAAGTTCTCTCTATTCCATCCCTCTTCAGATTTCAATGCATCAATTAGAGATTTTCATTTCAATGTATCTGTTACCCTTCGTTTTCGCCTTAAAAAATTGGTGTGTTATTGTTGACCCTGAAATATTCATTTCACTTGTTAGGTATCCCTATGTAACTGGAACCTCTGTAGTTGCTCTCAAATACAAGGATGGGATTCTTATGGCTGCTGATATGGGAGGTAAGATTAAGATTCTGTCTAATACCTAAATTGATCAGGGGTTTATTATTAGAATCGGGGTGAGTGTCTTTGATTTTTTATTTTTTCAGTTAATTTTTTTTTGGCTGAAAATTTCATGATAATATTAGGGACTTAGGGTCAAGTTAAAGTTTCTTCCTTTCTTCTCATTAATAAAATAAAATAAACACTTCTTGGTTGAATTAAGATGTGCATTTTGTTGCAGGCTATTGAACTTTTGTCTGGTTGTTAGTGACTTATTGGAGATTATTTGGAGCTACCTGTTCTTACATATTGTAGTTATATATATGTTTATCTTTATACTCAGCACCAAAAGAATGATGTGTCTGTGGCATCTGAATGATTTCCAGGGACTTTCACAGTGCTTTTTGGAAAGGTTCTTTTTTCTGGAAGAATGATATGTGTTAATTTTTATCATGTTCTAGTTTGGTAGTTGTGATATGTTCTATGTTGGGAATGTGTTGTTTTGACTTATGTTAGTATTGGCCTTGTTCTGCATCTCATTTCAATGATCGTTGCGTTAATAGGTTCCTATGGCTCTACCTTACGGTACAAAAGTATTGATCGTTTGAGGCCCATTGGAAAACATTCTTTACTTGGAGCTAGTGGGGAAATAAGTGATTTTCAGGAGATTCTACGCTACCTTGACGAGCTTATGTAAGCACTTCGTATTTCTGTATTTATATCATTACTTAAATAAGCACATCTTTTGTTGCCTAAAAGGATCTGTTTAGGTAGAATAATCTGCAGATGCTTTTCTTTAGTGTTTATGTTTATATTATATTGTGTTTGAAACATTGAGGTAAAGACTAAAGAATATATCTGTATTTTCTTCTCCCATTTTTCTATGTTATAAATTTCAATATTCCCTTCTAACAGTTGATTTTGAACTTTTACCACTGCAGCCTTTATGACAACATGTGGGATGACGGAAACTCCCTGGGACCTAAGGAAGTGCATAACTATTTGACTCGGGTGATGTATAATAGACGTAACAAGTTCAACCCATTGTGGAACGCACTTGTACTGGGTGGCGTGAAAAACGGGCAGAAGTACCTTGGCATGGTATGAAATAGTTATCTTTACTTTTTATCACTGTGAGTTGCATGCATGCTTATTACCCTTTGTGAATCTTATCCAGGTCAACATGATTGGCATTAATTTTGAAGACAATCATGTAGCCACAGGGCTTGGGAATCATCTTACAAGGCCAATTTTACGTGATGAGTGGCATGAAAATTTAACCTTTGAAGAAGGAGTCAAGCTATTGGAGAAGTGTATGCGTGTGCTTTTATATCGTGATAGGTCTGCTGTCAACAAGATTCAGGTCTGTTTTTTCCTCTTGTCTCTCCTATAAAATTACGAAATTATAGATAGGGAGCGAGGATCAGCATGCCCGTTGACCAAGGACTAGGTCTGCTGTTGCTGTACCCATTTCGTAGAATGTGTTCCTATTGGATTTCTGTCTTTTCTATTTGAAATTCATTTTTTTAATACGGCTCCCAAAATTTTGTTTGATTTTGGATTGTGAATGGATTCTTTCTGTGACTAGAAAAGCAGGCATGATAATATAGATAGGGAGTTATATGTGGAATTTGAAAGTAGGTGTTTGGGACTGAATTTCGGTTTTTTTTCTGCAGCTCACTATGGTTATTACTTCACAATCCACATTCCATTTTTCAGTTAAAAGGCTTGTACACTATAATCATGTGCTTAACCTCTTGACAATTACAGGGTTCTGATTTCAATTATGAAGTTTGATTAGTTGCTTTGCTGGCAATAACCAATCTCTAGGCCTCTAATTTCTAAATGCACCTTTCTTTGTAGGTTTGGATCCTTGTAGTTTAATCACCACTCATCCCAAACTAGTTAGTAGTCATGGATACAATAATTTAGGTTCTCTCCTCAACTTAGCTTGGCATACAGGTTCACAATGTAAGAAATTAAAGTTTAACTTGGTTCTGAATGCACCTTTCTTCGTACGTTTGGGTCCTTGTAGTTTAACCCCCACTCATCCCAAACTAGTTAGTAGTCGTGGATAAAATAATTTAGGTTCTCTGCTCAACTTAGCTTGGTATACAGATTCACAATCTAAGAAATGAAAGTTTAACTTGGAACCCTATTGTTACAGGAAAATAGAAGCGAAGAGGAACTAAATCAGGATTTTAAATTAACTGGCCAAGAGTTATTATGGGTTTACCTGCTTGTTAGTCATTACCCAATTAAGAAATTGTAAGAGGATTAAAACAAATAGCCTTTTTATTTTTACCATAGCATTGAGTCTGCTGGTAATGTTTAAAGTTTGAATATAACAAATTGTTTGTGATCCAAATGTGCAGACCCCACCTAGTGGGACAAGGCTTTGATGTTGTTATTTGTTATCCAAATGTGAAGATTTTGTTTTCTTTTACAGCCACTTCACTCCATCATTTATCATCATGGCAGGTTATCAAAGTTCTGCTTATTTTTATGTTTCAAATCTTGGTTAGAGAAACCCTTGTTTACAAATTTTTATTAACACCAATTTAGGAATGTTGATGACTTTCGACCGGTTGTGTGAACTGTGTGGTTCTTCCTATGGCTAAATCTGAACTGAATATCTTCATTTTTCATTCATTGTTGGGTTTTATTATTTAAATAATATTCAGAGAGTTGGAATGGTTTATTTATTGTGTTATGATACTTATCACACCTGTAATGTTGAATTTGCAGATATCCAAAATCACTGAAGAAGGTGCCACCCTCTTCCCACCTTACTCTTTGAAGACTTACTGGGAATTCGCTGCATTCAAGAATCCAACTGTCGGTGCCGAAGGTTCATGGTAGCTTGAAATGTGAAATGAATAAATTATATCAGTTGAAGATGAAATGATTTCCTGGGAGATATCTTCATTGAGTTAAATGGATAAGAAACACAGCCTTTGAAAATTGATGTTATGCTCATAGATTGCTGTAGTTTTAAATGGTTGTTTGAGTTGACCTCAATTTCACAGTAGAATTTCTTTTTCAGTTTCCAGATTTCTTTTGTTATAGTATCAGCCCAGTGTAAGTCCTTGAAATGAATTAATATGGGATTATCTTAGATTTGTTGACAATTTTCCTTTTGCATATTTTCAATTCCTTGTTTTTTATTCTAGCTAGTTCAATGGCAACTGCATCTCCTTTCAATCTGGCTGCAATAATTAGGGAAGAATTTAAAATTAAAAAAGAAATTGATTCCTTTTTATTATTATGTATTTCCCTTTTACTTTACACAAATACCTATGTCTTTCTTCCACTATGGCTGCCATTTCCCTCCACCATTTGGAAGTGAACACATCCACTTCTATGGTTCGCCAGTTTCTTTTTAGAAACAACCATATCCATATTAGCCTAAAGTCTAGCTTTATCCTCTTCAATGATATAATAATCTACAAGATATTTAAAATTCTCGTCTTTGATGAAATCACTAACTTTGATGGTGATTTTGTTTACGAGCAACAAATTGGTGAGTTTAGCCACAATTTATAGTTACTACTCGTAACCAATCTACAAGGTATGTAAAATCTGACTGGTTTTCCCTTGCCTTTGGCGATACGAATGTATTTATGTAATCAATAATTAGATATATACCTGTTTTAGCTAAAAAAATCCAATCGAGTTATTTTGTTCTATGCATTATTTTCTTTTCTTTACTGTGTTCTTCTTGTTCTATGTCTGCGTCCTCTTTTTTCGTCATTGTGGTTATCCATGTGTCAGTTGCCGTCTTCTTTTTTTTTTTTTCTCCATAATAATGTAAGATTTGTGTGGACCTGATTTGTGAGCCTGATTTCTATGCCAAAAAGTGAATTCCTATGCCAAATTGAACGAAGTTTCTATACCAAATTGAATGGAGCTGTTATGTCAAACTGAATGGAGTTCCTATGTCAAATTAAATTAAACTAATATCACAAGATCAGTTTGAATGTGTTTTTAAAATTCAAGTGTAATCCTGTGTCAATTTCAAGTATATTCGTAAGCCAAAATTGATAGTTTGTATAAGCTTCCTTTGGTAAATTTAAGTGCATACGTGATTCTAATTCAAATCAAGTAATGCTCTGCATTTTTTTTATTGTTATCAATCAAACCAAATCATGTACGTTTGATTTTTTATTTTTAAAATCTTTCAATTTTTTTTCTCCATAATAATCTAAGAGTTCGTATGAATTGATTCCTATGTCAACTAGAAGTGTTTTTCTATGCAAAAATTGAATAGAGTTCTTATGCCAAATTGAATGGAAGTCGTATGTCACATTGAATGAAAATTTTATGCCAAATTGAAGTTGTGAAGTTTTTTGTTTACGCAAAACCTAAGCTATAATTTAGAAGAGGGAGAAAATATGTGGCCTATAATAGGCTATTGCGTAGGTACATAAGGGAGCAAAGTGTCGTATCCATCTTTGCTGCAAGGACTTGGATAGGAAAATTTTTTAATGACTAAATATACATTTGACTATTTGAGTATTTGACATTATCTTCTAGGCTTTAGCAATAATCTAAGGTAATACCTGTGGCATTTACAAGCACTGGACTGAGATAAGGACACTAGAACATAAAAGGTAATATCTTTATGTCTCATTCTGAGTATTAGCCTATATGTTTTGACCTTAACACCATTAACTTGACAACTGACCAGAAAAACTAACTTATTTCATAGTATAAAACTGAGAAACTAAATCAGTTTAAAAACTGAGACCAAGAACACGTTAGTGTTTATTAATACACTAAGAACACCTAAAGTTTAAAAAACCAGTACCTTTTAGGATTTTTACTTATTTAAAACATAAAATAATAGTTAATTATCTTTGAATGTCACATTCAAGGGGAAAAAAATAGAACATTTGTGTCCTGTTTTCATGACCGTTATACATGGTAAATTAACCTCCAAGAGAAAAATTTGTCTCCTTGCCATCCAAACAGCAAAACTTAATGATGGTCCTTTACAATGAATCATCAACCCAATGGGAAACAGGCATGCAACTATGGTAAGGTAATTTAGGTTTATGGCACCAAGTAAATAAGAAACTGAAAAAGGAAATATTGCCTCATTTTTTTCTAGGTCTTTGAGCAAAAACAACTCCGAATATAAGTCTAATTAACTCTGTCTTCTCCTCAAAATAGAGCTAACAAAATCAATACATGCCATGCAACCACAGCATATAGTAATAGATCATTGAACTACCAAGCACCAAAACTGGAGTAAATATATAAGAATTTGTAATTGTTGATAAGAAAGTTACAAAATAGAACTAGAGTAGATAGAAGTTTCAAGGGTACACCACCAATTGCACATACCATAAAGGAGAGGGATGTATTTTACCTCTTTCTCTTCTTATTTCCTTTGCCTTCACCCTTTTTGAATCCCTTAACATCATAAGTGGTGTCAGCTGTGTTCTGCTTCTTCATTCCCTTCCTGCCTCCAAAACCAAATTTGGAGTTCCTAAATTCCCTTTTCTTTTGTGTCTTTCCTTTTCCAAAGGCTTGCTTCCCCTTCCCTCCTGACCGATCGCCCGGAGACACTCCCGGCCTCTTGCCCTTTGACCTCTCAAATGACTTTCCATCCTCAAATGCAAAACCTAAATCCGCATCATCGCCACGGTCAGCAAACCCACTCTGTTGCCTTTGCTTCCTCCATTTCTTAACAGATTCAATGTCCTGCTTTTTCTGCTTAGCCCTCTCTTTCGTCTTCTGGACTTGAATCTCTTTCGCTAACCTCTTGGCCTCCCTGGCCTTCCTTCTCTCTTCAGCCTCTTCCATCTTCCGCTTCTCAGCCAGTACCCGTCCTTTCACCTTTTGCATGTGGTTATCCGTCTTTACCATTTCTGCATAATAATCAGGAGGTCTCAGAAATGCGAGACCCATTGACTGGAGCTTCTGATACGCCTGTTTTGTTCCCTCAAATGCCTGGTTATAAAATGCAAGCTCACGTGTAAAGTCATCATTGACATCTACTTCTTGCTCTTGATCAATATCAATGGAGAGCGTGTGAATCCATCCCACGTTCTCTGGCCAACTGATGTCTCCGAGTTTATCCAACAGAGCATCTCTGTTATAAACTGCAGTTTTGGACGGTTCAGTTAATTTCACATCTTCGTCGGATTCTGATTCTGAAGCTGACATTTCCTCATTAAGATCTTCAGCTTCACCATCAATCATTGTATCATCATTTACCAAAGGCCCCTCCATTCAACCTATAGAAAAATTCAGAAAAATACTTCATTCTAGACCAAAATATTGCAGTCTAACATTTAACAACCATCAATTTCGTTCTTTCACTTTAGGCTAAACAGACCTTCATTGAAAATAGGAGACTCTGCAAAGGTATAAACACCCAGCACCCACAAGGAGGGAGGTATGTATTGCATCAAAAGCGAAAAATAACTTGGGATAAACATGCCACACAAACATGTCACACAAGAATCCTACATATTCTCCTCAACAAATTAACAAGACAACTAGAAGTATAATAACACATACAACATCTGCGCAGGATAGGCATAGGGCAATTCAAAATACTCTTCATTTCATATCACACAAAGATAAAATAAAAAACAAAAAAACAAAACAATACTATGCTAGTATGCTTCAATAAAAAATAAACTAAACCGCATAATATTTTCAAATTACTGAAACATAAAACCTAAACACAGCATACTCTACACTATAACGCATCTTCGTTCTAAATGGGAAGGAAGTCAGAAACTCAAGTGCATTGTGCAAGTGACAAACAATAACTTTTTCTTTTTTCGAAGCATTATAAGAAGATCAAACTTGCCCAGTATGGGTAAGGAGGCACAAAAACAGAGCATCCAGCAGTACATTCAATGACACAACAACAACCAGAGAATCAAAGAAAGAGCAGCTTCCATCTCCTTCAATTTCAGTCCAAATTAAAAGGATTCGGAAGCCTCTAAGTCCTAAAGAAAATAAATTTTAAATTCAAAAGCAGAAATTCAGAACCCTAATTAACAATTAACAAAATATAAACAAATAATAACATTGAACAAATATATAATATACCTACCGAACTGCGAACTGCAAACCGAGAAAGGTGAAGCGAGGAGGGCGAAAGGAGAGGGAGAGAGAGTGAAGAACGTCACCAGCAGCAGAAAGCTTGAAGAGGAAGAGGGTTTAGGGTTTAAGAGAAAGGAAGAAAAGGGTTTTGGGAAAAGAAAGGCTTGTGAGTTGTGACGGCTGCAGTATCTAAAGTGTGGGTGAGTTATTCGGTAGGGTCGTAGAATGAACCCCCCTTTGTGGCTCTCCGAGAAGTAGAAGGTTTGACGGTGTTTCTTTGATTTGCGTACATGAACGCATAGAATAGAGTAATAGCAAATGCCACCGGCATTCTTCGGAAATTATGAAAAACCTCACTTTTTTATTGGCGGACCGGGCCGTGGATCTTACGTATTCTTTTATATTTTTGTAGACACACCAATTCAATAAGAAATTTAATAATTTATGTCTTCGAATTATAACATAGGGATGGGCCATGTAATTGCAATTCAGAAAGGAGTGAAGCATATTAATAGTTAGAATGGAAGTTGCCCGAGAAACAAAAAACAAAAAAAGAGAAAGAAACTTTCATACCCAACCAAAAAATAGACTTAAAAAAGAAAAGGAGAATACCAAAAGAAAAAAAAAAAGAAAAAATATGTAAACCCTTATGGTCGTTAGGGTAGGATTTTTTTTTAAAATAAATATTATTAAACCAATATTTACCAAATTAAATATAACTACCTAAATTTACCTTTTTATTTGACATTAAAAATGCCATAGGCTAAGACAGAGTCACCCAAAACAACGCAGTGCCTCGTGCCTCGTGCACTAGTGTGGCACTGGCCTTTTTTTCATGGGAGTGCCGCTGGCTAGAACCTAGATGCATTGGTGTATCAAGGCAGTGCCTCGAGCACTGACTGCGGCACTAGGTCAATTAAATGACTCTAGTTGCGGCACTGCTTCACACGTTAACGTCATTAGCTTGACAAAATGGGATAAATATTTTATCTATGAGAGAAGATAAAAAAGATAAAATTGGAGCATAACACAGTTGAGTACTTTTTAAAAAAATAAAAAACTAATTAAAATAAAACGAACAAATAAAAATTAAACCAAACTAATTAATAATTTATCATAATGCACTGAAAAATATGTTTTTTATTATATTTTGATTGTTAATATCATCTACAAGTATAAATATTTTAGTACTAATAAAAGGACTTCGTACATAACATTTTTTAGTTTTGGAAGGTCATTTCTCCCTTGACTTGGCAAAATTGGATAAATATTTTATCAATGAAAGAAGATAAAAAAGATAAAATTGAAGGATAACACAGTTGAGTACTTTTTGAAAAAAAAAAACTAAGAAAAATAAAACGAACAAATAAAAATTAAACCAAACTAATTAAATCATGCATTGAAAAAACACTTCGTACATAACATTTTGATGGTTAATATCCTCTATAAGTATAAATATTTTAGTACCAATAAAAGGATTTCGTACATAACATTTTCTAGTTTTGGGAGACCATTTCCCATCGCTTGTGTCAAGCTTTGCTATTGGGCCATTGGTTTCATGTAGGAGGGGTGGTCATATCTCAGCCATGGTCATTTTTTGGAAAATGCTACGATATACTTTAACTCGGCGGATGTTCAGGAGAACTATCACCGGTAAAAATTTCTTCGATCATTCCCTGTTATTAATTGTCTAATCCACTCATTCCCATGTATATCATTAGCAACATCTACTCCGATGCCACTCTCATTCTTCCACCACCCTAAAATGGGACAAAAAAAATGCGATGCTATGATCATTTTGTGGGTTTCTTTTTTAAACTATGAACATTTACCAATTTAATCAACAATTGATCCATCATAACGCAAAAAAAAAAACCAAATAAGTGAAGAAATGAGAGCGGAGTGAATGAGTTGAACGAAACCTGATGAGCCACTTATATAGAGATTTATTCGAACCAGTGCTGCAGCCAGTGCTCAAGGCATTGCCTTGATGCACCAATGTCTCTATCCAGCGGGACTCCCATGGAAAAAAAAGGCCAGTGCCGCAGCCAGTGCACGAGACACTGCGTTGTTTTGGGTGACTCTGCCTTAGCCTGCGGCATTTCTAATGTCAAATAAAAAGGTAAATATAGATAGTTATATTTAATTTGGTAAATACTGGTTTAATAATATTTATTTAAAAAAAAAGATAGGCAGTGTATCTGTAATTGGCGACGTTGGAATCGAAGCAACTCAGTGGTCGTTTTGGAGGAAATATGAAACTACCCCATATTGAATCATAAGGTAGGCCATGGTTAATGGTTACGTTATGCTTATAATGGTATATGAGGGACCGAGTCTTTGAGATGTTGTTAGTGTTAAGTAATATGTTAGTGCAATTCTGTTTGGTGTAATACTGTAGAACGACGTTCTCGTAGCTATTAAACTCATGGACCTCAGGATACGCAAAGCTAACTACATGCTCCTTTGCCTCTGCCCAACTGGAGTAGATTCCAAGTCTATACCCCTTCGTCATGGTGTAGAAGAGATATCTCAGCATGTTGTCTTCCATTTTTTTTTGTTGCTAACGTATCCTCAATCCGACAGACTAAGGACTAATTTGCTGTGAATCTAAACTTCATTTAAGGATCTGCTAGCTAATAAATTGATGCATGGATCCTCTCAATTCTTTTTCCCTCCAGTTTTTACCATTCTAGCTGAATCTGTGAATAAAATAGCAGTTGTCATCCGCGTCTAACAACATGTAAATGTGTTTATTCATTTATGATGCTAAATAATCATTAAAATGATGGCTATTTAATATGTAAGAAGGATAAATTGAAGGGTTATTGAGACGTTGAATAATAGACTATATCACTTTTAATAATGATTTAACATCATAAGTGAAACAATATCATTTTCTTGTTATCCAACATACAAGACAGTTGTCATATTACTCATGAAATTGATAAGAATTAGATCAAAAGAGAGGCCAAGGACTAATTTAGTGCAATTTTTTTAATTTTGAAAATAAAAATGGTGCAATTAAAATTTCATGAACTATTTTAATGCAACCTGCGAATCTCAATAATCAAAATGAAGTTTAACTCTGTGATTTGCTCGGCTTGTGTTTTTTTTTTTGTCGTTGGATTGGAGGTCCAATCCTAGGTTCATAACTCACGCACCCACTCACACACTATCTTTTTTCCACTAGAGAGATAAGCTACAATTTGGATTAGCTAAGTAGCTAACCCACAAACATTCTAATTTCATTTTGAACACCATACATGATCCAAATGTATTGGACTCATAGTATGTTTTTCAATTTCATATAGAATAAACTACTAACCCGGTCCTTGTCCATTTTCATGACCGACATTGCGAACCCTGACAATCAAAAACCACCACGACGGACCCCTTCCCTGATCTCCGTGTGACACAGCGGCCTCTCCGTCACTTGCTTCGTCAAATCCAAACGGCAAAGGGTGACGTGGGACGTTTATTTGCTGGCGTGGACGTTAACTGCATACGTGGACTGTGCAAAATTGGACAGGGTTCGATCTGGCAAAAACAAAACAAGAAAACGACGTCGTTTTTTTCTTACCCAAAACGCAGCGTTTGAAAGAAAGGGTTTTCTTTCCCTTAAAGCCCTGCCTCTCTTCCTCGAATTGACGAAGAAAACCCTAACACACTACCATATTTTCTCTTAATACCACCATCAAAGCGAAGCTTTTGGAAGAACGTGGTGACGTCGCTGCTGAGTGGAGTGCTAACGGTGCAAGGAAGGAATCGTTGACGGCGCCGTTGACGGAGCTTGGACGGCACCGTGTGGAAGGCGTCAGAAGTGGTCCAGGTTGGTGTGTCTCCCTATTTTGTTGTTTTTTGGTTTTTTGTGCTTTGTGCTTTGTGCGCGAGTGGTCCCAAGGTTGGTGTCGCATTCACACCTCCATTGATTTCTGTAACTGAGCTGTGGTCCACAACAATTCTTTATTAGAGAAAAACCCTAAATTTTTTGTCAACTACCGATTTGTTTAAGGGTTTTTAAGTCATGTTATTGGCTAATCTTGCTTGATAACTATTTAGTTATGTTTTAATTTAGGTTGGGTTATAATGAATGTGCTTGGTGTGCTTCGTTTGCAGTTCAGGGTTTTGAATTTTCCTCTAAACTCCAAATTGTAAAATTTTAAAATTGACCCTGAAGGGTAACAATTAATTAATAGAATATGTGTTGTTAAGAAATTAGTTTGATTGGTTTATGAATTTATGAAATTTTGCATGACATACTAAAGTCTGTTAACAATTAGGGTCATGATTCATATGGCTGAGTGGTATGAATTTTGTTTCAAGTGCAGATGGAGGAAGACATGTATGTTCCTGTGTTTCACTATTAGGGTAGGTTAGGCAGAAACTTGAATGGGGTGCTTGCCTATTTAGATGGCACTGTGAAGAAGTGGCCTCCAATGGATATAGACCTGGTTAGCTTGCCTGTTTTGGAGGATCTTTTGAAGGAATTAGGGTACCAAAAGTATGAGAAGCTTCTGTGGCATGACCTCAATGTTCCTGACTTGGAATTTGGTCTACATGAGTTAAAGGGGGATGCTGGTATAAATGAGATGAGGGGGGCGGTTGTGATGCACATCGGAGTCAAGGAGTTTCACATCTATGTTCAACATGCTGTGGACACTGATGGATGATGTCGGGTCGTCCCCAAATTAGTAATTTGTAAAACTGTTTGCACACTTGGTTTGTAGTGATAGTGACAACACAGGTCGTCTCTCAAGGAAGGCTTTTATACTAATTGATTGGTTTATCAATGATTTATATTTGTAACAGAGGAGAAGAAAGATGATTGAAATAGAACAAATATTGAAACACTAGCTCTTTAGGATTTATGTTATAAGTGTATCTATCATTAACTCACTAAAAATTAGATTACAAATTGTGATTGATTAGGTTACTAGTACAACCGTTTCTAATAACTTTGTAATCCAAAAATCACTTAGAAACCTCCAAGTGAAATTAACATATAAACCATTTAATACATTGAAACCTCAAATCATAAATGATTTATTTTAATTACATCAATCTAAACCTTTAACCCAAGATTCAAAGTTGATATCTTTTACTAACACACCATATATCAATTAACCAATCAACATAGGTAATTAGCATTTAATTCTTTAACCATCATATCAATACCATTCAATGAAAGTTGAGAAGAATCACATAAGACATCAAACTAACAAATATAATCACTAGAATATAACAAGAGTTTCAAGATATATCACTTACATAGAATCCACAGAGCTAGAACAAAATTACGCTTCCATGTTCATCAAACTAGCTTAAGCTTCAAAAGAAAATGTTAAAGAAAATAATGATACAAATAGGGTTTAAGACGGCTCAGCCGATCCTCAGGTTATATTATATAAAATTAAATGACAAGAACATAAATGTTAGAATGCAAGAATTAAATGTTAGAAAGTTAGAGTGCAAGAAAATAAATGTTAGATATTTAGAGTGCAAGAAAGTAATTGTTAGATAGTTAAATTGCAAGAAAATAAATGTTAGAATGCTAGTAAATAAATGTTAGATTGTTAGATAAGTTAGAAAGTTAATGAAGAGAATTTGAAAATGTGAAGGTTAATGGTAACTTCAAAGCTTAGAGTTTAAGCACTCAAATCATACATCATTCACCATCAAATTTGAGAATAACCACACTTCTAAAATTCTAAAGAAGTAATACAAATAGAGAGAGTATGTTATGTGTAAAAATTGTTTTCCTAATGGCTGGTCTAAACCCCTTTTTATAGGGAAAAATTGCATGGGAAATTCCAAAACTACACTTGATGCTGAAATCATTGCTTACATCATCGGCTCCAAATTGTTAGTCAATGTTCGACCAGAATTCGTGTGAATACATCTTTGGGGGCTGCACATGTTGTAGGTCTATCTCTCATCTGAATTTGGCCACAAATATCACCTTGATACATTGAGAAATGAGAGAGATACATGTATTTTACTACAGCAGTTTAAATTCCGCGAAATTCTGTCATGTTTTATTGACAGCCTGTTTTCTTCATCTGGATGGCTGAATGAGGTGAACAGTAAAACTAAAAAGTTGTAGATCATGAAAAGTACTTGAATTTGGACTAATGATATGCAGAAATCCAATTAGAAACGAGGAAGATATGATCAATTCTTTCCAGTTGTTTTTCAAGTCAGCAACATGAGCTTGAGATATTTGACTCTGCAGATCCTCCATCTTGATTGGTATAGTTCATACCTCAAATCAACGAATTAATTTGCAATATTTTAACATGTTTTAGATACAGATCCCATGCTTGAAATGGCGGTGGTTTGAGGTTGAAATGATATTTCTAACTCCAGTTGTGCTCAAATCATTAGATACTGCCAAAATCTACCAAGACTGCACATCAGGTCTGTCTTGTGAGCCATGTTTGACATTGTAAACATCCAAACTTTCAAGTGCCTATTCAGAAACAATTGTAGATAATTCTCTTAGATTTCCAGGCATGTAAAGTATGTAGAATTTGGAGCTCTACGTTAAAGGATACGTTCAAAATATGAAAATAGGTTTGGTATAAACATGCATACAACTAGTTTAGAGCCCAAATTAATGTCTTAACAAAATATGATGCAAAATTACACAAATTTGACACTAACTTGATTACTTATAATTTAATGGACTCTAACAAATATTCATCAAATATATATTCATTTATGCACAAATATGTTGTAAAATGCTAAGTATTTGGAGTAAAATATTTGATCATTTTTGGTATTATCAGACACTCCAATATTGGTGGAGGATTACATGAACCTTGAGGAATCAAACTCAAGTGATAGTTATGAGAGTGCAGAAAATGAGGTGTATAAGCCCCCCCCCCCCACCCGGATATGAAGAAGATGATTC
>JASCZI010181395.1:0-35354 GCA_036250425.1 Stylosanthes scabra
ACTATGAATTTATTTCTAATATATAATAAAAAAAAGTTATTCCATACTTACTAATTAATTTTTGCAAATAAAAAATATTAATAATTTTTTATGCGTTAAAATTTTTCATATTTATTTTAAATATGTTTGATAAAAATAGAAATTAAATATACTTATTAATTATTACTTATATATTAATATGCTCTATATTTATTAAGGTCCATCAATATTCTTTTTTTATGACATCCTTTGATTTGCATTTAATGAAATTTAATGGCTCATAAAAAATGGCTCATTCAATAAACACAAAATATTTGAGCCTACTTTAGACACACCCCTTTATTTATTTAGAGATTTAGAAAATAATATTAAGAATGTTATCCATTTTTCATTTAGTCGTTGTGTTTAGCTATCCAATCCCAGCATGCGCACTTCAAAAACAAAAGAATGAAAGATCCGTAAACCAATAAAAATTAACACGTGTCGTTTGCTTCATTATCAATTATTCGAACTGAATGTCAACCGGAAAAAAAAATCGAACAGAAACTTAAGATTTCTGATATTGATTAAAAATTTTGGTGGCCTCCTAGAATATTAAAAATCGTTAGCAGCCTTAGCTACCAACTTGCTGCTCCCTCTAGTTTCAAATTTCAACAATTTGGTTGACATTTATGAAAATCTTATTTGTTGAAACTTGAACGAGTCTTTTCTTTTTATTTTTTTTTATAAATAATAATTAAAAAAATTACCATGGAGATGGCATTAATCGTGATGCATTGTATAGTGTATACATTGTTGAAGTCTCTTTAACGCCAGTGATCTCTATTCTCTTGCCGACTCATGATTTATAAGTTTCAAATTCAACTATGTTAAGTTGACAAGCCACTAAATTAATTGTTATATATTTGAGTATAAATAATAGAATTTAATTATGATGGAATGTAACTATAAAAGAATTGTATACAAATATATAATTATGAGAAAGTCTTGAGAACCAACGTTAGGAGTTCATAGGGAGCCAATATATATTTTTCTTCTTTTCTCTTTTCTCTTTTACAACCCACTATTTTCCTAACTATACTCATGGACTCCTTAACGTTAGCTCTCTAGCATTACTCTAAAATTATATATTGTCAATCAATAAAAATAATTATTTTTAAAACTCACTATTTTCTAAGTTAAATAAACGTATGTATATGGTTAGGTGATCGTTAACACATCATAACTCAAGTGACTTAATTTATTTTTAGAATATATGTTATATTCTAATACATGTTTTATTGATGACTAATATTTATTACTTACTTTTAATATAGTTGTATTAGTTTTCTTTCTCCGCCATAAGCGGCAGCCAACTATATTTAAATTTCTCTTAAATTTTCGTAAGTCAACTTATTTTAAAATAGATTGTTCATTTTAATATCATTTGATCCATGTTCATCCATATAAGATACAATAACATAATATAATTTTTTACGTATAAATTAATATATACGTCAATAGACGCAAAAATGAAAAGGAACTAGCAACTCACACATTAATTAAATCAAGATTTGTAAATAAAAAATAGAATAATACCCTAAATTAATCCTTAAATTTTTTTTAGACATTTTAGTCTTTAATTAATAAATTTTAATCACTAATATAATTCTAAAACTTTTATTTAGTTAAACAAATCAATCCAGACATTATATTAATCTATTTGAGAGAACTCATTTGAGAATTTTAAAAAATTTTAGGAATTGTTACGTCTTTATCAAAAAATGATAAAGACTAATTTATCTATAATTTGATGTGAAAATTGATTTATAAGACAAAAATGAAAAATTTGATACTAATTTAGCGATTAAAATTTATTAAGAACTAAAAGTGTCAAAAATTTTCTCAAGAACTAATTTGGAGTATTATTCTAAAAAATATTTTATATTAAAAATAAATTACTAAATCAGTAACTATATATATATTATATTTAACTTTTATTTTATATGAATTATTAATTTTTTAATTTAACATTTTTTTTCAATACATACAAGTCAAGTCAAATATGACCTATTAATCCTTTTTTTATTTTTTAATTCTATAAGAAGAGCTAAATCAGTAACTATATATATATATATATTATATTTAACTTTTATTTTATATGAATTATTAATTTTTTAATTTTACATTTTTTTTTCAATACATACAAGTCAAGTCAAATATGACCTATTAATCCTTTTTTTTATTTTTTAATTCTAGCATTCGGTGCTATAAGAAGAGGCTGCATCTAGCTACAAGCAAAAATCTCACATTTGGTGTAAACTATCAAAGTTCAAAAAATTCTAGCTTTAAATACAATACTATACAGTTAGCAGCAATAATATAACCATGACAAACACTTCAAAGGTTATTACATGCAAAGGTATGTATTATAGGAAACAATTCAAGTAAATCTTGGAGTACGATACATTCTAGAGTACCAAAGTCGATGATTTACAATTATTGATTGAAAGGTTATAATCTCTGAAATTTGGCACTCCAGAATGCACCTAACTTGCTTCTTGTATTATAATCAATCATACTCTAATTAAGCATCTATCTCCTTTAACCCCTTGAATTTTCATGTTATTATTAACAAACATCATCATACATATATATGATTTGGTTAATTTGGATATTGCAGGTGCAGTTTGCTGGGGTGCTGGTGAAGATGTAAGATTAGAAGAGATTCAAGTTGATCCACCAAAAGCAAATGAAGTTCGAGTCAAGATGATTTGTGCTAGCATCTGCCACTCTGATATCACCAGCATCCAAGGATTATTACCATATGTATGTTTGAATCTTTTCATCAATTTCCATAAATTGATTCTCTATTATATATACAAGGTTTAATAGTTTGATTTGAACTAATTTGCAGTTTCATTATCCACTAGCACTTGGTCATGAAGGAGTTGGGTATGCTCTATTATTATACATAACAATTCAGATATTGAATATATCAAATTTTCTAAGAACATTAATCTGTTATGATTGCAGGGTTGTGGAAACAGTTGGAGATGGAGTCACAAATTTCAAAGAAGGGGACATGGTGATTCCAACATACATAGGAGAGTGCAAAGAATGTGAGCATTGCATTTCTGGAAAATCAAATATGTGCTTGACATATCCTATGAGGTTCACTGGCTTGATGCCAGATAACACTTCAAGGATGTCCTGCAGAGGCAACACCTTATATTATTGTTTAACTTTCGGCACGTGGTCCGAGTACACGGTTATCGATGTTAACTACCTTGTGAAGGTTGATCCAAGCATGAATCCAGCACATGCCAGCTTCATCTCATGTGGATTCTCAACTGGCTATGGAGCTGCATGGAAGGAAGCCAGAGTTGAAAAAGGATCAAGTGTTGCTGTTTTTGGTCTTGGTGCTGTTGGATTAGGGGTATGCATCAAGTGATTCATAATTAGCAAGTTACTTCAATTTTTTTTTTTGTCTACTAATAATAACTATTATTAGAGACTAATTTATCTAGTGCCAAATTAGGTGAATACTCAGGTGCAGTCGACTTCATATGAAGTTGATTGATAAAAGCCGTTAGATGATTTGATATGTTTGATTAAATTATTATCTAACGATTTTAAAGTGATAACTTTGCATGAAATTAACTGCACATGGGTTTCCATCATGAAATTATTACAAACTTGGGGTTGATTATGAGTCTGTTTTGAAGGCTATAAGTGGAGCAAAAATGATGGGGGCAAGTAACATAATAGGGATTGACACAAATGACATGAAGAGAGAAAAGGGAGAAGCATTTGGAATGACTCATTTTATAAATCCTAAGGACTCTGAAAAATCTCCTTCAACATTGGTGAAAGAATTGAGTAATGGATGTGGTGTGGATTGTTCATTTGAGTGCACTGGAGTTGGCCCTTTGCTCACTGAATCCTTAGAAGCCACAAAACTGGTTAGATTTACATTGTTTCGGTTTTTTCAACCAATTTGCTTCAATGAAGTTATATATATCTATGTTCTTAATTAATTATTTGTTATGTGTGTGTGTATATAGGGAAGTGGAAAGGCAATATCAATTGGAGCAGGAAATGAAGTTACTATACCTTTTGGTCATGGTTCACTTCTTTTTGGCAGAACTTTGAAAGGTTCTATTTTTGGAGGGCTTAAAGCCATTTCAGATCTTTCTATAATGGCTGACAAGTGCCAGAAACAGGTATTCTAATAACATTTGACTATATAACAATAATCCTAAGTTAATCATTGTAGAAGATATTTTAGAAACTTTAATTTTCCTAGTGTATTAAACATAAAAAGAATAGTATCTGTTCTTCACTTCATCTATTAGTATAATTGCAATTTATGTCTTAACTATTTGACCATGTTGCAGGAGTTTCCTCTTGAAGAATTACACACCCATGAGGTCCAATTGGGAGATATAAACGAAGCTTTTGAGATGTTGAAACAGCCCAGTTGTGTGAAAATTGTCATCAAGATGTGATAATATTACTACTATTAATATAACATTTATCATCAACAATTGATGGATCTAAGTTCTCTAGAGATAATAAAGATATCCACACGCTCACATCACATTGCATAGCAAATCAAATACTGATACGTCATATTTATTTGCAATTATTGATTTATTATGAAAGTTGAACTTAGTAACCATTGAAACTTTGTTATCCAATTTCATATGAGTTAGGCCCGTTATGGGTGCATGAGGTCGCGAAGATTTTAATTACATCATTTTGATCCAAAATTAAAAAATTGCATCAAGTTGATCTCTAACATCCATTTTATCTAGTTCTTACTAATTTCATGAATGTTGTGACAACTATTATATTGGATAACATGAAACAATATTGTTTCACCTATGACGTTAAATGATCGTTTATCTAATTCCACCATAACTTTTACATTTATGCTTTTTAGGTACTAAGCAAGGTCGTTTTAAAGATTATTTAGAGCCATAAATAAAGAGACATCGTTTTATATTATCCAACGTATAAGATAAGTACTCTTTTTGCCATAAAGGTTTGATATAAAAATCAATTTTGTCACAACCCTTTCTTTTTTCTCAAAATTGCCACAAAATTTTTCATTCCACTCTAAAAACACCAAAATTAAATTTTCTTGACCAAAATATCCCTTCCCCATCTTATTATCTTCGCGCGACAACACCAAATCCCTAATCCCTAATACCCACGAACAACCAACCTCGCTCCTCCAATACTACCACGTACACGCAATCCTCCCCTTCCAAGCGCCTACTGCACGTTGCCCTCGCCCTTCCCTGCCTTTGCCACTACAGCCCCACTCCCTCCTTCAATCTAGGGCAGATCTTCCTTCCTCCCTACGAAGTTCAGTATGAGCACCACCCAAGGCCATTTCATATCCGATAGGCTCCTCCGGTGGAACGCCTTCCTAAGCCCAAGGATCCCCTTCCTCCGCTTCTTCTTGGCGTACAACTCGCCCAGCGACGTCGAGAAAGGAACACCGACGGCAGAAGTAGGTCCTCCCCCTTCTGCGACAGAGGCGGCGTCAAGTGGATCGAAGATAAATCTGCTCTGGATAGGACTGGAGAGGAAGAAGGCCCTTCCAGATGGCTCACCATTACCTCTGGAAGCTAGTTGAAGTGGGAGTATGCTAAACTACAAGGTGGCTTCAAATCCATTTACAATACTACCAATTGCAACATCAGCGTCAAATTGGAGAACAGTTTCGGGGGCGGAGCTGTTGGTGCTGACGGAAGCACCAAAAATGGACTTGAAAACGGGTTTGGTGTGTGTTTGGGAGTTGAGGGAGGCGGAAGGCAAAGTGAGGAAGCGATTAGGATGAGAAGGTGTGTGAGTTGGAGAGGATGTGCTAATTTTTTGTTGTTGGTTTATAATGGTTGAATAATTTTTTACTAATGTTTCTTTCTTTTTGCTGAGTTGCTAATTACTTGGGAAGCATTGAAAAATGAAGATAAAAATCATGGATCTGTTTCGTGTTATGATGGTGTTCTCTGGATTAAATGATGATGATTTTGTTATTGTTTTTGTTAACTTGAATTCTTTCCTATGTTGTAAAGTTGAAAATTGGAACATTATATCTTTAGGGATTTTTTATTTTTCAAAATTGGAGGTTTAGGTTTAGGCGCTCTTAGAATTAATTGTTAACTAACAATAACAAACAATAACAGTCACAACGGCAAAATAGTCAAAATGATTTTTTAATAAAAAAAATCAAACTTTTGTGATAATTTTGAGAAAAGTTTTTTTTTTGGCAAAATTGATTTTCACACCAAATTTTTATGGCCAAAACAATACTTATCCTGTCATGTTACTAACGGCAAGTTTCTGATTTTAACGGAGAATTAAACCAGAAGTAAAATTAATGCAATTCGCAAATTTCATGCACAACAACCAACAACCCGTACCTAAACCCGAAAACCGACCTATGCCCAAACCCAAACCCAATCCCAATCCCCACACCCCCTCCCCTGTGGAAACAGAAACAGCAATTCCTCAACCATAGCTACAAGACACCACTCAGTCCAAGCTGGAGCCAATCAATGTTGGCATAGTCTATCTTAATTTACATATAAAAAAGCAGAGTACAACACCACTCCTCTTCTGGTTTCAAAGTCCAGAATATAGCTTCAACTTAGAACAACTAAATTCTACTTAATTAAAATGGCAAGCAATTCACAAGTTATTACATGCAAAGGTATATGCAATATCATCAATCAAGCACTATAATTAAATTTTATTTATATGTGTCTTGGTTTGGATATATTGCAGGAGTAGTGTGCTGGGGTGGTGGAGAGCCTGTAACGATAGAAGAGATTCAAGTTGATCCACCAAAAGCAACTGAAATTCGTGTTAGGATGCTTTGTTCTAGCATCTGCCACACTGATATCAAAAGAATCCGAGGATCCCCACTAGTTATTACTCTTTTTTTTTATTTATCCTATGTTTTTCAGTCTCTTGATGAGTTTGGTAATTATTTACAATAATAACTGTTTTCTTTATCTTTCTTCATCTTCTGTTTCTGCCAATTTTAATTTGCAGGTGAAATATCCTCTTGCTGTTGGACATGAAGGAGTTGGGTAATTAATCTCTTCAAATCTATGCTTCTTATATCTAAATTTTTTTGTGTCTATCAGACTAGAGTCTGAATATGTGTAGGGAGGCCTAACAGTAACTATAGATATCATTTTATAGCATATTAGAATTGACTTTTTCTAAGAAGTGTTTTGATTGCGGAGAAAAATGAAGGATAAGAAGGGGCAAATTTCAGTTCCTAAGATAAATTTTTAGTCAGATGCTTTAGTTTTTAGGCACATTTTAATCGCTAAATCAGTTTCTTAACGTTATTCCACTACGGACTATTCATCTAAATATATTTGCCTAACTTTTTTTTTTTAATTAAAATTTGACGTCAGGATAGATTTGTTTAATAAAATAAAATGTTAAATGCTAATTTGATAATTAAAAGTTGTTAAGAATTCGACTAAAAATTGTTTAGGACTTGTAATACACCCCTTCACATTTAGGGATGATAATTTAGAGCGTGAACATGAACAGGTGGGTAGCTCAACAACATTAGATCAGATAAGTTCTAATAACATATTAGAATTGAGATTAGGTAGGTCTAACTCAACCCCAAAAGCTAGCTCATGGGGTGAGGGATGCCTCACACTTCTAAATTTTTAAGAGTCTATATCCTTCATAGATGTGAGACTTGTAATAATGTGAACTTAGCTAACTTAATTAACTAACATAATGGTTGATGATGATAGTGACAAGTGGTAAATTCTTTTCTCTAAATGATGGTATCTAAGATGAATTTCATATCATACATAAAGTGCAGTGTTGTGGAGAGTGTTGGAGAGGAAGTAAAAAACCTAAAAGAAGGGGATACGGTGATTCCAACCTTCATAGGAGAGTGCAAACAATGTGAGAATTGCATTTCAGGAAAAACCAATTTGTGCCTGACATATCCTCTAACAAACAATGGATTGATGCGAGACAACACTTCAAGGTTGTCCTGTAAAGGCAAAAAGCTACACCATATTTTCAGTTGTGCCACTTGGTCAGAGTACATGGTTGTTGATGCAAACTATGCTCTTAAAGTTGATCCAAGCATTGACCTAGCACATGCCAGTTTCATCTCATGTGGCTTTTCAACTGGTTATGGAGCTGCTTGGAAGGAAGCTAAGGTTGAAAGTGGATCAAGTGTTGCTGTTTTTGGTCTTGGTGCTGTTGGATTAGGGGTATGCATCAAATTAGGTTTTGCATTGCATGTGTATTTTACATCCTAAACATTTAAATCGTAGGATTCGCCACCATAGAATTATAACTTGAACATAAATCTGAACAAAAGCTTTCATGAATCTAAAGATGTCATTGCGCCATGTCTAGGAATGTGACAACGTTATATGTAGTCAGTCGTAAACCTAATATATAACCTTTTCTTTTTTGTTTGGGGAAAAATAAGTTTTTTCTTGTATTATTTGCAATTTCGGTGTGTTAAACTATACATTTTTATAAAAGTTTATGATGTAAAGTAACACATGATCAAAGTTTTAAAGAAAATAATCTCCTTATGTTTTTGGCTTTAGATAATTTTTAGGATTATGAATAAGTATATTTGAACTTGTACTACAGGCCATTAGTGGAGCAAAAATGATGGGAGCAACAAAGATAACAGGGATTGACAAAAATGATATGAAAAGAGAAAAAGGAGAAATTTTTGGAATGACTCATTTTATAAATCCTGGTGATTCTGATATGCCTCCTTCAAAGTTGGTGAAAGAATTGAGTGATGGAAAAATAGGCGTGGATTATTCTTTTGAATGCACTGGAATTAGCCATTTGATTAATGAATCCTTACAAGCCACAAAAGTGGTGAGTTGAATTTACCCATTTTGATCACATTATTGTTTCCTCTGATTTTTATGGTTATATATAATCTTGTGTGTTCCTAATTTTTAACTTGTGTATGTATAGGGAACAGGTAAAATAATTGTAATTGGTGCACCAACTGAACCAATTGAGCCATTTGGTTTTGGTTCAATCCTTCAAGGGAGGACTTTGAAAGGTTCTGTTTTTGGAGGGTTAAAAGCAAATTCAGATCTTTCCATTATAGCTGACAAATGCCAGAAAAGGGTATTCTAATCTCTCAACACATCTAACTTAAGAATTTAATTTTAATGGAATATTAATATAAAACAGTTTTATACATATATTTAATTATATAATAATATATCAGCAAAAATAATTATTTTTTTATATTAACTATATGAATGATTATTCTAAAAAAAAATAGATACGATTAACACATTTTATATTTATAGTACATTAAAATTTAACTCTTATTTTTATGGTACATAATATTTTTGTTCCATATGTATTTGTGCTGGTATAAGTATCTCATAATTATATAAACATTTCTTACTCTTATTATTTCACAGGAATTTCCTCTAGAAGAATTATACACTCATGAAGTTCAATTGGCAGATATACACCAAGCATTTGAGCTTTTGAAACAGCCCAATTGTGTGAAAGTTGTCATCAAGATATGAGAGATATTATTGTTCTAAGTAACTTCTAATAATTGAGTCAAAGTTGTGGCATTTCTGTATTTTCATTCTTTGTTAATTAATCTGAAAAAAAATCATATTTGATAGATAATAGGAATCAAGTCCAAAATATATTTTTTGAATTATATTATATGTGAATTTTATGTTTTTTTATTGAGAAAAATAAAGAACTTATTTTTTTTAAAGATAAGAAAGTTGTATTCCTTAAAAAAAGTTATCCAGTGTCCAAATTAGGAACAATAACAGCAGAAAAGGAATCCCCCACAAGTAAAAAGAATTTCACAATAAAGAAGAAATAAAAGTAGAAAAAAAAGATGATAACACGATGGTTCGTCAGAGAAGATGAAATTTGTACTCGGTTGAGTCTCGCGCACAAGCTTCAAAGCTGATTCCATTATAGTTGCCATTAGAGTCCAAGTTTCAAACATTCTATAAATTCCAACAAATGTAAGCAAACAGAACCAAAGTGAATTCGTGATTTTGGGAGACATGGTTAATTGCTTGCATCCAAGCTGAAAAATCAGCAAAAACAAACTCTGTAGAAATTCTCCCTAACTGAAAGGAGTTCTAGGTTTCTAGTGTTGGATCATACTTTAGCAAACAATGAAGAATTGACTTTTGTTCCGAATGACAGCAAGAACATAGTGGGAAGTTGATGAAAAGTGATGATGAATCCCTTGAAGCACATGTAACATCCAATGGCTACTCCAAAAATATAGTTGAATTTTTTAAGGATCTTTATTAACTTCCAAACCATCCTTAAAGAGAAGAAAAATTATTTATTTTATGGTAATGTTATATGTATCACAGTATATCTTTATACATCTCCTTTATAATATGAGAAATGTAAATATTAGTATAGAAAAATTTACAAAATACATGAATACAGTATATAATAGTACAAAAATAGTTACGTATAGTATAAAAATAGTGTATCTCAATACAAAAATTAAAATAAAAGAAAAATATGAAATTATACAGTGATATACGTAGATTAATTTTTTATTTTATATCTATGTTAATTATAAAAGAATATTTGATTTTTGTTAAATTAAATAATTCAAAATTTTTTATCATTTGTTTTTAGTTTTAAAATGTATACTCAAGTTTCATCTTATTGTGTGGTCTATCTCTACCTAACACGCCATGGCCAATGGATATATAATATGGAAAAAATTGGGGGAGAATGTAGATTTTCATAGGCATTTTATACAATAATGTGAAATAGTAGTTCAAAATAATAATAATAATAATAATAATAATAATAATAATAATAATAATAATAAATAATCATATAGCAACATGTAAAAGAAAAATTTAATCTTAATAACATAATTCTTTAAATTTTTTGTTGGATGGTACTGAGTGGTTGTTCACTTTACTTAACGAATGCTCTTATTCCAAATGGACGTTTCCTTTTCTTATAGAAGATTCTTAATTGAAAAGGTTATCCGTTATTTTTACTTACCAGAAAATCACTTTGATTATAATATTATTACCGGAGGACCGTTCTTCAATCCTTTAAATTCATGGTTCTTTAATGGATGTGGAATATGAGCATATAAGGAATAATCAAAGAAAATTAAAGAAATGGCGTTCAGATGGGATCCTTACTTAAAACTAAAAGTATTGTTTCCTACCAGCTTTTCAATCTACCTCCAAAGTAGGATCTTGATGCCGCCTTATGATCACATTATTCACATTGAATTTTTTTTTTTAATTATTATTTTTAAGAAAGAGAAGATTAAGGAATATTGATCCACCTAATTTTTTTAACTAAAAAAGTATTGGAATAATTAAATTTATAATAATGGAATAATCAAACTTATAATAAAACAAATAGTTAAATTTATTTACAGGAATATAATAAAGAATTTTATAAAATACTAAATAAGTATTTCTAGACACAATTATTGGTTAGTAACAATTTTTTAGTGTCACATGAATAAAAGTGATCGATTACCTACAAAATATATGAGTTATTATCCGTAATTCATCTATTATTATTATTAATTATATTGACTTTTAAATTTATAAGCTCCATGCGCTTTGTGCGGGATACAATTATATTTAATTTAAGCTAATTTATTAATTTAAAAATTATTAGTGTATCACTTATTTAATTTTTTTTTGTAAAAATAAATTCGATCTATCATAGTTATATAAAAAATAATTGTTACTATCTTAATTTGCAATTAAAAAAGATTTATTGAATTTATATGAATTTATAAACTATATGAATTTGTATGACTTTGTATTTATAATTTTCATAACTCATAAGTTATAATTTGTATTTATAATTGTTATTATATGAATTTGTATGAATTCGTATTTATAACTGTTACTATCTTAATTTGTATTTATAATTTTCATAACTCATAAGTTATATGAGTTACTTACTTACTTAGCCCTTCAGTTTTTTTTTTTTTAATGTTATATAAATTTTTCAAATTTTAGTATAGTAAATAATAAAAAATAACAACATATACATCTTAATATATGCAAGGTTTAAGAATAATTTATTTATATTTGTTTATTTTAAAACATTAGAAATTTCACTTTGTATAAAAATTTATCCAATCATTTCGTTTATTTGATTTGCTTTGAATATTGAAATTGAAAAAATGCCAAAAATAAAAGTGAAACATATTTTACTGTTGAATTTTTCTAAATAAAGCAAAATAAGCCATAATTATAAAATGAAGGAATGTAATATAGTAATAAATTAAGACAACAAAAAAAGTTGAGTACAAATTAGTATATAATTAACTCTTCTAAAAGTCTACCAATGTTATATTCAATAAATACTGCTGATTTTTTAGATGATCTAAAAATTACAATAAAATAAATATATATAAAAGAGATACGATAGGATAGCATTGAACCCAATTAAATATTAAATATATGTACTTAAAGTTTAAGAGATAAGATAATAAATAAAGAGCATGAGTCATTTTATTTCCATCAATATCATTTATATAATAAAAAAGTTTTGATAGTCAATATTATAGAATTAATATTATTTTTTTATTTTTTTCATTTTTCTCTTACCATCCATTATAATAGATAGATTAATAGATATTAATAGATTAATAGATAGATAATAGATAGACATGGAAATATAATAGTCACAAAAAAATATATGGAAATATAAAGGAAAACGTGTATGTTTATTGTTTGGTACTTTGGTTTCACATTGTGTCACATACATTATTCCTTCTCTAGTTTGAGTAGTTTTATTGGAAAATTCTCACATATTCCCTGATAAAAACCGGAACGTGTTGTTCATGTGGTCTATCAGGTTGCCAAGATTACGTTTGTCATCTAGTGAGGCTTAAATACCCAAAAAACCAGCTCAAGTTGATTCTTTAAGGCTAATTGTGGCTAAATTTTAATGTAGCAACCGACTTGTTCAATTTCTGCCCCGACCGCGAGTGATGCTATTCCAAGCTAATGATAAAACTTTCTAATACTCTCATAAAAAGAAAAGGTTTTCTAAATTCTAATGTCATCTCTAAAAAATATACTATAATTATATATTAACAAGTGATTTTGGCTAATTAAGTTCAATAAAATTATTTATTTTTATACTAAATAAAAGATTATTTTTATGTCAAATAAAATTTTATTTAGGTATAATTTTTTATATTATTTGACACCGAAATAATATTTTATTTAGAATAAAAATAAATTACTTAGTTAAATTTTGTTGGCCAAAACTACTTATTCAAATAACATTAACTTTTTAATTGATTTCTTGAATAGTAAACTACACATTAATATAATCATTAAGTTTATGAAAACAAAATGACCCTTGTAATATTAACTAACATTCTGTGTTTGTAATATACATTAGATATAAATTCAAATTTAAAAAGACTAAAATGCCTCTTATAGATTAACTTATAAAATAATAACCTATGTTTAATATTAAAAAAATTAATGGTATTAGATAAGTAATAAACGAATTAGTTACTAATAATATAAACAAATTCAATTAATTTATAATTATTATTTTACCTTTATTTTTAATTTGAGTAATATTGATTAACTAATTATTGGTTAGCAATAATTTATTTAAAATAATTGACCCAACCACTTTATCAGTTTAATGATTGGTTCGATTCTTGCAACTTTTATTTTAGTCTCTAATATTTTAATAGTATTATTTTAGTCTAAAAAATTTTAAATATTTTTTATTTTAATCTCAAAATATTTTAAACATGATTAATGTTATCCTATATATTGTTAAATATGAGCTGAATAAATAATTAAAAAAATGACGTACATACAAACTCTCCAATCTGAGAAGCAAGCAACATTCTCATTGCATGAAAATGTAAAATAATAATAAAAAAAAAACTACAAGATCAAAGTTAAAAATTTTTTCTTAATTTTGTGACAAATCTACGTATATCTTAATTTTATAGATTTTTTTTACTATTTACTTTTTGTTTAGCAATAATGTGTAGGATAGCTTGCCACATTAGAGAATTAACATTAAAATTATTCTCTTCATTAATTATTTATCTCAATTTTAACTGTACGAAAATATTGATTCCATTTGAAAATTTTTTATGCTAAATAAAACCATTTTAACTTTAGAAACTAATTTGAAATTTGGCAAAACATTGAGACTAAAATAATATTTTACCTAAATCATATTATTATATTTTAAAATATTCAAAATATTCTTTATTCTTTCTAAAAAGTTTGTTAAAGGGGCCAATAAAAAATTAAAAATATTATTTATGTATTAAAATTCAATCATTGAATCAATCACTAAATATTTATATATAGATATATATATATATATATTATTTAAGTCATTTTTAATATATATATTTTATATTTTAATATATATTTATATTAATAAAATTATTTTTAATCTACACCTAATTATTTTTAAGTTTCAGGCCTGTGGTGGAATGCGTACGGCTATGACCGGTAGGACGTCCAATGTGTTCTTACTTCCCCTTATGTCTACGGAAATGGCACACTATTGATCTGCACCGTTTACATTTCTTATATTATATCTGGACGGTTCCATTGATTGGAACAAAATGTACCGCAACAATAGCACGGAACATGTGAACAGCTTCCTAGTTTATTACCTTTAATGATGTAAAATAGTAATTTCTGGCAAATCATTTTTAGATTAATGTGATCTCTCTCTTACTCTCTTGATATATATTTTTTAAAAAATTTGGTTTGGTATTTTTTTTTTTTTTGAAAAAAAAGTATGGGTACTTTTGAATAATATAAACACTTCATTTTGTATTTCATGAGGAAAAAAAAGACTTTTAAGAGTTAGGAATATAACATTTTTGAAAGCATCTGTGAAAAACTTTTTTAAAATTGTAATGTACTTATCAAAATTAAAATATTTAATATAATATTGGATATTAATAAATATTTAAATTTTTTTTAATTTATGTTTGTTACTTTTTTTAATTTTAAAAATTATTTTACCAAATTTAAATGTTAAAAGTTATTTTTAGTTTGATTTATTAAATATAAGGACTGCCAATTTTAAACAAATATATTTAAAAAGGGTTATGCTATGGCCTATGTGTACATCAAAATCTCTTATCAATGTATAATATATATTGAAATACAAAATATATATATAATTTAATTTATTTTTAATGTATATTTAGTATTTAAATATATATTATATATCAGTAAATAATTTTTGTGATTAATTTTAGTATGTAAATAGAATTGTTATTTAAAAAATCAGCTTTAATAAACTATTTCCATAAAAAAAAACCTTAATGAATAAGTGATGCTAATGTTTTAACTTTTAACCCAACAACTTGATGTTAATTACTCAGTAACCATTAAGCAATAAGCAGACACTAAAATATCAGTTGGGGGAAATAAAAAAGGCAACTCATATCAAGTAAAAAAATGTTGAGTTAATTTTTAATTTAGTTCGCGAAGTTTTACTCTTTTATTAAAATAGCTATAAATTTATTTTAACTTTGTTTAACTCTCAAGCTTAGAGATATATTTTATTTTAGTCTCTGAAATAATTTTTATCATTTATATATTAATATTATACTAATATAGATGGGCGGTTGTCAGGTTGCCAAACCCAAAACAATCGTCATAGGTTGAAACATCGTCATTTATATATTAATATTATTTTGATTTTATATTGGTCCTCAAATTGGAGTGAAACCTTGTCATTTAAAGAATTTTTAAATAAAAAACTTTCGCCTTAAATACCTTAAATGTTAAAAGGGCGTGTTTTTTGTATTTATTGTGATAAACCATCTATATTAATATTGTTATGAACCGACCTCCAAGACCTAATTCACTTGAATAAGGTCATAAGTAATAAGGTTCAAAGAGGTAGGGATTAAATAATATTGACAAGATATGATATAATCTCAACAAATCTCACGAAAATCTCAACCACCTAACACTATATAAGTAGGGGGCAACACCCTCTCAAGATACGCGTTCTCTAAACCCTACTTCTCATATTCAACTTAGAACCCCATAACCCTAATTTTAAGTTTCTATGGCTATTTTTCACATACATTAGTCTCTTTTCTCGGCAATAGTTCTCGCACTCTTTCGAATGCTTCGCCCCTCGAAAGGCATATTCTCTCTATCTTATTCTCTTTATTTAGTCCCTCGCATTCGAAAGTCCTTTAGACACTCGTTATATATTCATGTACTTAACAAATATAATATTAATGTAAGTGATAAAAGTTGTAACAAGAATTAAAATGAGATATACTAAACCTCACAGGCTAAACATAACTAAAATAAATTTTAGAAATTATTTAAAGAATAATAAAACTTCATGAATGAAATTGATAACTTAAAAAAAGTCAAAGTCAGCACCTCAAGTTTATCATGAACTATGACACGTAATTGCATCAAGTAATAACTACGAACAACCAAATATTCAAATATGTTAATTATTTTTTTTCTGCTATGTTTATTGATAAGAATAAACACTATTCATTTATTTTATTTTATTTTGTTTATGCTCGAATCTCATACTCTTACGTCGAGAAAGAGAATAAGAGAATAATACTATATAAACTGCAATTTATCGATACTATTTATTTATTTTCTTACAAAAAATATATATAAGATTCTTAATATCAATTATTTTATATTTAGGACTTGAATTTAAAATTACTCATTATTACTAAAGAAAAAAAATATTTAAATTGTCACTTCAATCAACTACTTCAATAATCAACTTTTTTTTGGTGACCTCCTTAATAAACTATTTTGTTAGTAATTAGTATACATCGAATTCAATAGTTTATCTTATCAAATATCATAAAGTACTAATTTTCTTGGCTATAAAAGGGATTAAGGGAATACATAACAGAAGCACTCTACAACAGCACCTCTCCTCTTTTCTTTTCAGTTACTTCAAATTTCAACTTTCACGTAGGAAGTGAATTATTGCACTTACAATATGACAAACACTTCTCAAGTTATTACATGCAAAGGTATGAAATTATCAACCATTTAAGCATATATATGCACATCACATTGAATTTTCATGTCATTTTCAAAGAGTATCATTCAACTTTGTTCATAGTAGCATATGATTCAATATATCTTGGTATGGAAATTTCAGGTGCAGTATGTTGGAAGGTTGGGGAGGCTGTGAAGATTGAAGAGATTCAAGTTGATCCACCAAAAGCAAATGAAGTTCGACTTAAGATGCTTTCTTCCAGCATCTGCCACACTGATATCTCAAGCATTCAAGGAACTCCTATGGTTAAGACTTTTTTTCAATACTGGCTTTGTTTTCTTCTCTATGGAACTAATTCACTTCTATAAGTTTGTCTTAATCTTTAATTTCTTCCACTAATGGTACTTTAATGCTAACAAATTTAATTTGCAGATTCAGTTTTATCCTCTAGCACTTGGACATGAAGGAGTTGGGTAAGCTCCATACACTCTAGACTCTATTTGGTATAATTGTGAAAAAAAAATATATAGATACTCAAACATTAGCAAACAAATACAGAAGTCATAGAGTTGTTAATACATCAAATACTCCTTACACTTATATAAAAATACAGTTATTATTAATTAATCATGTATTGAAATTATTTTTTAGTTCATAAATCAAAGAAAACGCATTTAGTTATTAGAGTAAATACTTAATTCGAACCTAATCATTTGTAATTTGGACATAAAGCCCCTAATAATTATAAAACTCTAAATCGGCCAATAACAAAATAAAAAGCTAACAAATCAATCATTCATAAAAGGTTGTCAAAGGGTAGTCATGGTGTCGTGTTGGTTCTTATTTGATGTGTCAATATGCTATTTAACACGAATATAAACTGACACACACCATGACTATCATTTGGCAACCTGCTTCGAGGATTGATCTGTTAAATTTTTCATTTTCTCAGAATCGATTTGAGATTTTATAATCATTAAGGAGCACCAAGTCCAAATTTCAAATGGTGAAAGACTGAATTGGACGTTTTACTTTAATTATTAAAAAAAATATTGGTGTCAAAATAGTATCTAAAGAGAATAGAGTTAATAGACATAACAAAACTGATATGAAAATAGGTAAAATTTGGCTAATCTTTTTACCAATTTTATATCTTATGACAAAATTTATCCAACGTTTTTGCTAATAAAAATACTAAGGAGGTCGATTAAGCCCAGTATTTCTGGATCCATTCATGATACACTTACCAAGTATAACCTTAGAGTAATAGACTTGTTATTGCATCGATAAAATAATTGATTCAATAGTTTCAACGTTTGATTGGAATCAAATAGTGGTTAAATTGATTTACTTAAATATATAATACAATAATTTAAAATGTAATATGAAATTATTTAAAATATAATATTATTAATTTTAAAAATATCAATATTTTCATTAAAAACCGAATTGATTTAATCGGTTTACTTATCAATCGCCGACTTGACCAATTTTTATTGTCCGATTTTTCATTAAAATCAGACCAGATAGGAAATCAATTTTCGATTTTTCAATCTAACCGGTCAATCCGATTCGATTATCATAACCTTGCAAAATAGTATCTTAAAAGAATATAGTCAATAGACATAACAAAACTGATATGAAAATAGGTCAAATTTGGCTAGTCCTTTTTACTAATTCTATATGTTATGACAAAATTTATCCAACGTTTTTGCTAATAAAAATACTAAGGAGGTGGATTAATCCCATTGTTCCTGTATTCATTCATGTTGAGGTTCAAGTGTGAGTGAGTACTAAAGTTAGTGCCACAATGAAAGAAACAAAGAGGAGTGGGGATTTTATAAGTTAAGAGACCCATTTACTTGACATCTTAAGATTTTAAGTTGAATGTGGTATCTTCTCATCTTGTGTTCCCTCACTTGGTTCCTCCCAAAAGTCTCTCCCTGACGATTTTGCTCCTTACGGTGGCCCAACAATTCATGATACACTTAGGCTTTGTTTGTTTGAGCCGAAGTGTTGAAGAAATTAGTGAAAGGAAGGGAAATAGGAAAGAAGTGGGTTAAGTTCTCTTATTTGATTTGAAAGAAAATATAGAAGAAATGTAGGAGAGAAATGAAAAAGATGATGGGACCCACAAAAAAAATTCCCATTCTATTGTGAGGAGAAGTGGAAGAGAAGTTGATTTTTTTTCAACCAAACAACTAAAAGGAAATAAATTTCCATTCCACTTCTCTTCTCTTCCTCACTTCTTTTTAACTTATTTTCTCTCTATTTACTTCATTCCTACCAAATATAGCATTAATAAAAATAACTTTAGAGTAAATATCATCATAGACTCAAATCATGATAAAGAAACTTTTTATTTTTTTGTGAAATTCTTTAAATGATCCATGCATAATAAATAGCATTGACTATACAGGTTGTAGAATCAGTTGGGATCAAAGTCAAGAATTCTGCTAAAGTTTTCTCTTGTGCCATATCAGGATTTTTTCTTGTGCTCTAATATTTTGCTAGAGTTTTCTTTTGTGCCCTATTAGAATTTTCTATTGTGCCCTAATAGGTTTTTTTCTGGTGTTTTGTTATAATTTTCTCTTGTTCAGCTAGAGTACCTCACAAGATATATATTAGAAAAGGAGTGAAGATTTGCGTTAAATAGGCTTATTAGAAGACTTTTTGCCGATTAATCTGTTGGATCTCGGACAATGGAAGCTGATATCAAGATAATTTGGAGCCAACCTAATTATTTTTCTGCAATGCCCTTCACATAAGAGTATTTTGCAGGAATTGTTAGGGTTTGGAGAGACCCCTAACCTTCCATAAACTGAAAGGATCTGTATATCATACTCTCATGAATGGTTTTATATGTGAAACAATCTCGAATGGTGGAATTTAAATTGAGATCCTGTGGTTTCTATATAATTTTACGGGTACTATGGTCTACGAAAAAAATATTCAGACTGTCTCCCAGTGTGCCAACATATCTTCGAAGCCGTATCTTCTCCAAATAATTTTTGCCTCCGTTGAGATCAACATTGAGTTTCAAAGATATCGCATTTCTTTGTTTATTTTAGTATATTTTTCTCTAAGTTTATTTGATATTTACATTTTTAATTGTGTCGAGATTCCATTTTCTCTTGCTTTTGGTTGTTTAAGTTGGACCCAAACTCTTATGTATTTATTTTTTCTATTCAGTGAAATGAAATACAACTGCCACCGATATAAAAAATTTTTTTTTTTTTACTTTTTTGTGAAATTCTTTAAATGATCCATGCATAATAAATAGCATTGACTATACAGGGTTGTAGAATCAGTTGGGAACACAGTCAAGAGTATGAAAGAAGGGGATATGGTGATTCCAACATACATAGGAGAGTGCCAAGAATGTGAGAATTGCATTTCAGGAAAATCAAATTTGTGCTTGACATATCCTCGGAGGTTCACTGGCTTGATGTCAGATAACACTTCAAGGATGTCCTGCAGAGGCCAGAGGCTATGCCACCTTTTCAGTTGTGCCACGTGGTCCGAGTACACGGTTGTCGATGTTAACTACCTTGTGAAGATTGATCCAAGCATGAATCCAGCACATGCCAGCTTCATCTCATGTGGATTCTCAACTGGCTATGGAGCTGCATGGAAGGAAGCCAGAGTTAAAAAAGGATCAAGTGTTACTGTTTTTGGTCTTGGTGCTGTTGAATTAGGGGTATGCATCAAATAGATTTGCTAGTTAATTTACTTGTCTTTGTTAACAGATCCTTAATTTAACTGCATTTGGAAGAGATTTGGAAGAGAAATAGAAATTAAATTAAATTTATTAACGTGTTTGATTTAAAATTTAGTAAAAGATAAAGACGGTTAGAAGATAAATATTAAAATAAGTCAAAAGATAATAAATAAAAATTAATATTAAAAATTTTAATGTTTAGTGTAAATATTTGAGTAAAAAAAATTTAAAATTTCCATTTCCATTCCAAAAAATTTCAATTCTACGTGTCTTCACTCTACGAAGGCATTGAGTTCCAGTTTCTAGTCATCTTTAACAAATGCTACCCTTATAAATCCTAATGAATTTCCTTGCAATTAAAAGAGGTTAGTTTTATTTATTAAAAAATGTTCATCCTTATAAACTTTTCTAACATGTACAAATTGAATTAAATCTATTGTATAATCCTTGAAATATTTCATTAACCTTTACACATGTTAATTCCTTTAAGTTGTAAATAAATATTTTTACGAATCTATATGTTATGTTAGAAAGGGGAGAAAATACACGAGAGAGATCGATGAGAATTATATATTGCAATTATGAGAAATAAGGTGCAAAATACAAGATATTTATAGATAAAAACATAATCAAAATATTAATGCATAATATTCTATATTTATGATGTATATCATATTAATAATTATAAATATACTAATTGATAGAATAATATCTTTAACATCCCCCTCAAACTCAAGTTGCACTTGAGTTTGAAAATTGATAAATAGAGAGATCGAAACAAGGGTGCAGAACTGATAGGTGCAGACGCAATTGCCAAAACGGAATGCAGACGGAACTGCCACAATGGGGTGCAGACGAAATTGCCACAACGGTGGAGACGGAACTCCCACGGAAAGACTGGCGAAACTGTCGAGGTGGAGACGAAACTCCCACAAAGAGACTGGCGAAACTGTCGAGGTGGGGACGGAAACTCCCATAAAGAAACTGACAAACCGAAAAAATGATCAGAAAATGGAGAAAAGTAACGGTGGAGTTAGAACAAGGGGAAGAAAGTGATAGCATCAGTGGTAATGATGGCATTTCACGGAGGATGCCATTTCATAATCTCCATCGAAAAAAGTTTGGAAAGAACCTAAGTTCTTGATGCCATGTTAGAAAGGGGGAGAGAATACACGAGAGAGATTGATGAGAATTATGTATTGCAATTGTGAGAAACAAGGTATAAAATACAAGCTATTTATAGATAAAAATCATAATCAAAATATAAATGCCTAATATGCTATATTTACGAGGTGTACCATATTAATAATTATAAATATACTAATTGATAGAATAATATCTCTAACAGGTTATATGATAAAGAATATCCGAATAAGATATTATATATTCAATAATACTAGATGTACTGTTATACACACTATTTAGCAATACGAAAAAATATAAATATTAGCATAGAAATAGAAATTTTTTTGTGTTGCTAAATAATATGTATGGATGTATACAATGTTACGTATAAATTAATTCTTATATATTTAACTTTGTGCGATTCACATGCTAAAGGTATAATGAAGGCGTTTGATTTACTATCAATGAATTAGATATGTTGTTTTTAAAATCTGCATATAAATGTTCTTTATAGTTTATAGTACAAGAGACCATCTAATTATAGCTTTCTCATAATCTGTAAGTATAGGGATCAGGTAAAACAATAATGCTTGGTGTAGGAGCTGAACCCTATGTATCACTTGGTGTGTTACCAATAATTTCTGGAAGAACTTTGAAAGGATCTGTACTTGGCGGGTTAAAATCCATATCAGACCTGCCCATCATTGCCGACAAATGCATTAAGCAGGTATTCTCATTTCTCAATTTTTATACAATTATACATAGCATCGATTAATTATACAGTGCACATACTAATTTGGGTTGGTTGAGTTCTGATATGGCAGATCAGAAAACTGATAACCAACTTCTAACAAGAATAGCTAACTCTTATAAGTAACATACTCAAATAAAAATTATTAATTTTATAATTTAAAAAACAAATAAAAATTTTCAACCATATTAGATCTACATTTAAATTAGTCATTAATATAACATATACATTAAAAATAATTAAATTACACATTTATATATGATTATTTATTTCAGTGATTAATTTTAGTGTGCATATATAATTTTTGATAAATTTTAACGAGGCTAAATCAAATTTATACATAATTTATTTAAAAAAATGAGTGGTGGAGGGGAAGGTAGGGGATTAACCTCCAATAACCCATTGGTAGCGACAAAATGAGAGATATCATACAAAACAATATATCTAAAATATATTTTATTAATAGTAATGTTAATAATGTCTTACAATTATGATAATTTGACCATTTATTACCATTTTTCAGGAATTCCCTCTTGAAGAACTATTCACCCATGAGGTTCAATTAACGAATATAGAAGAAGCATTTGAGCTATTGAAACAACCAAATTGTGTGAAAGTTGTCATCAAGATATGATATTATTCTAACAACCGAATCTCAAAGAGAAAATGCCAGTGTTAATGGTTGGTGGTAATGATTCAATTCACACGCAACTCCACATGACGACTTCCAAAAGTTGTTATATCTATTTTGAAAATTGTTGGAAATTAAATGTACCTTTTTAAAATAAACTTTTTTAAAAAATAGCTAATATGTGCAGTTAATTGCTTAAGACCCATGTTAAAATTATCATTAATAAAAAAATTTATTTTTAATAAATATATAACAAATGTATTAAAAATTCTTCAGATATTCTGTCTTTTCAATAAAAGCTTTTCAATTTATAATTTGGTGTATCCGTGAACTGTGTATTGAACTATTATTGTTGCGTCCAAATATATTATGTGATGCGTCAATTTTGTTTCCCTACCCTTTTTGTATGAAAAATATATCATATATATTAAAAATTAACTACTAATTCTACTATAAGAAAGTTTTGGTAGTTAATATTAGAGAGACAATAGGAAGTAAATATCATTTTTTTTTCTCTTTTATCACCAATTATTTCTCTAATTACATTCATTAACTCTCTATTGATCCCCTAACGTTAGTTCCGTAGTATTATTCTTCCACTATTTATATAATTGGATATAATCCTATGTATGTAAGGTTGTGAGAACCGAAACCACAAGAGTAATTGGTTCAATGATTTAAAGGTCAATCAAAGTCGAATCGTAATTAAATCGATTTATTTAAATATATAATAAAATAATTTAAAATATAATATAAAAATATAATATTATTAATTTTTTTAGAACGTCGATTTTTTTTAATTCGAATTAGTTTAACTGATTCAACGATTAATCGCAAATTCAACCAATTTTCTAATCAATTTTTCAATTGAATCGGAACATTAGATTGGTTCTCGATTTTTTCGATCAATCAGTTCAATCCGATTCTTAAAACCTTATTATATATAGATTTTTTTTGTTGGACACCATGCGCAAAAAAGCTTTAGAAGAGTATTGTTGAGTTATCTCTGTGTGACTTCAAAATTACAGGTTTAACTTGTGTGAAATTAACCAATACATATGTCAATTTATTAGCCTACTTTTATAGTTACATTGTTACGAGAATTCTCACTAAATCTTGTTATAGTGGGACATTTTCAAAAAAATGGGATAGAACTTATATTTTATATGTTACAACTTTCATATTTGAAATTTTAATAATTTGATGTGAACAAGTGGTTTTGGCCAACCAAATGCAATTAAGTGATTTATTTTTATTCTAAATAGAAGATTATTTCGGTATAAAATAGAACCTTATTTAAGTGTATTTTTTATACTATTTGATACCGAAATAATATAAGTGTTTTGTCAGGCTCCCACAAATTATATATTACTTTTAAACTCATTTTAAGGACATAAGTTAATAATAAAGTTAGACACATGTGTGTCCGAAGAGGTATTTTTTTTTGGTAAAGTATCTTTTGTGTCCCTGAAGTTTGCAAAAAGTTTCAATTTTATCCTTAGAGTTTGATTTGTTTCAATTTTGTCCCTGAAGTTATCGAAATGCATCAATTTTGTCCCTACCGTCAATCAATTTTAACGCTTACTAAGGCCAGGGACAAAATTGATGCATTTCGAAAACTTCAGGGACAAAATTGAAACAAATCAAAGTTGGGACAAAATTGAAACTTTTTGCAAACTTCAGGAACACAAAAGATACTGATGGTCAAAGCATAAATAAATTTTATAGTGGACAAACATGTAATTAACTATGTGAGTTAGTTTTTTTTAATCTACATTGTGGGTTATTTTTTCCATTTTCACTCCTACATCATTCTATTATGCATAACTTCCAACTACGTTAGTTTTTTCTCTTTCTATAATCTAATATGTCATAACTTTGTCTTTCAAAATATACTAATACAAAATCAAGTTAGGAAGGAGTTTAAATAAAAAAATCCAGTATTCATGAAAAATTAATAAGGTAATAACTGCAATTCATTTAAAGAAATTGTAAACTTACAATTTAAACTTTTTAAATGCTTAGTTAAGTCCAATATTTCAATCGACATTCAATTCTAATGTCATTTTTTTCGTTCTTTGTTATTTTTTTAATCTAACTTTTAATCTAATCAAAACACAAGCAAATAACAATAAATATATATATATATATATATATATAGAGAGAGAGGAATTGGGTGTGTTTGATGTCCAATTCTCATATTCCTAATTTACTTTTAATAATATTTGACACAATTATTAAAGTATCTTTTGTGTTCCTGAAGTTTGTAAAAAGTTTTAATTTTGTTCCTGAAGTTTTCGAAATGCATTAATTTTGTCCTTGCCGTCAGTCAATTTTAACCCTGACTGACGGCAGGGACAAAATTGATGCATTTCGAAAACTTCAGGGACAAAATTAAAACAAATTAAACTTCGGCGACAAAATTAAAAATTTTTATAAACTTCAGAGACACAAAAGATACTTTACCATTTTTTTTATTTTTTAAGGACATGGATAACACGCGTGTCGGAGAGTGTTGTGTCTGACACGTGTACGACATGTGGACACACCTATTCAACGAAGTGTCTTTGCTTCATAGAATTTTATAAAATCTATTTATTATTGTATATAAAAAGAGATCAATGTAGTCTCAATGAGTTTTGGCTATTTATAATTTTAAAGTTTTTATATTATTTATGTGCTTATCAAATATGTTATATAGTATGATTGAATATTGTATTTTTTAAAAAAAAATACTACGGAGCCATCACATAGTTATGAATGATAACTCATATAAATTTGGACGATGATATATGAATTACTGATAATTTAATTATTCGCTATGAATGGCTCCCTAACATTAACTCCATAACATTATTTTTGCAGATAACATAAGGTACCGCGAGTTTAAGACGAACAGGATTGAAGTTAAATTAAAGGATTTAAGACTTTCAAATAGACTAGAATTAAATTTTAATGAAATTTTCAACCGTGTTAGGATCAATGTGAAGTCTAAACCCTACCTATTGCTAACCCCGCTCGTTAATAACTATGACACGCAGTTACACCGAGTAATAAACACAAACAATCAAATATGTTAATAATTTTCTATCTGAGTCACTGTTATCCTGATAATAAAAAAATTCCTCTGTTCTAAGGAGTATAACACTTGTAATCTAGTTTGTTTTATATTTAGGATTTGAATTCGAAATTACGAATTATTAAAAAAAAAAAAAACATTTGTTACTTGATAAGCTAACTTGGTCACTTGTCTTTATTAGATATCACACATAACAGAAGCACTGTACAACAGCACCTCCTCCTCTTTTCTTTTCAGTTACTTCAAACTCCAGATTATAGCTTCAACCTTTCAAGTAGGAAGCAAATTATTGCACTTACAATAATATGACAAACACTTCTCAAGTTATTACATGCAAAGGTATGAAATAATCAACCATTTAAGCATATATATGCACATCACATTGAATTTTCATGTCATTTTCAAAGAGTATCATGCAACTTTGTTCATAGTAGCATATGATTCAATATATCTTGGTATGGAAATTTCAGGTGCAGTATGTTGGAAGGTTGGAGAGGGTGTGAAGATTGAAGAGATTCAAGTTGATCCACCAAAAGCAACTGAAGTTCGGCTTAAGATGCTTTGTTCCAGCATCTGCCACACTGATATCTCAATGATTCAAGGAAGTCCTCTAGTTAAGACTCTTCTCAATACTGGCTTTGTTTTCTTCTCCACTGAACTAACTACTTCTATATTTCTCTTCATCTTTCTTCCACTAATGATACTTCAATGCTATAAATTTGCAGTTTCAATTTTATCCTCTAGTACTTGGACATGAAGGAGTTGGGTAAGCTCAATTACACTATAGACTCTATTGGGTAATTGTGTCACCAAAAAAAAAAAACTCTAAAGAATAGAATTAACTGCAGGGTTGTAGAAACTGTTGGGGATGAAGTGAAGAGTGTGAAAGAAGGTGATATGGTGATTCCAACATATGTAGGAGAGTGCCAAGAATGTGAGAATTGCATTTCAGGAAAATCAAATTTGTGCTTGACATATCCAGTGATGCTGACTGGCTTGATGCCAGATAACACTTCAAGGATGTCCTGCAAAGGCCAGAGGCTATACCTCCCTTCTACTTGCGCCACGTGGTCCGAGTACACGGTTATCGATGTTAACTACCTTGTGAAGGTTGATCCAAGCATGAATCCAGCACATGCCAGCTTCATCTCATGTGGATTCTCAACTGGCTATGGAGCTGCATGGAAGGAAGCCAGAGTTGAAAAAGGATCAAGTGTTGCTGTTTTTGGTCTTGGTGCTGTTGGATTAGGGGTATGCATCAAATAATTTATTGCAAATGAATTTGCTTCTAATTCTCTTTATTAAAATTGATTACTTGTATTGTAGGCTATAAGTGGAGCAAAAATGTTGGGAGCAACTAAGATTATAGGCATTGACATAAATGATATGAAGAGAGAAAAAGGTGAAGCTTTTGGAATGACTCACTTTATAAATCCAAGTAATTCTGATAAATCTCCTTCAGCTTTGGTGAAGGAACTAAGTGGTGGAATGGGTGTGGATTATTCATTTGAGTGCACTGGGGTTGGCCCTTTGCTTACTGAATCATTAGAAGCTACAAAAGCGGTTAGTTTTATTAAATTAAATCTATTAATTATAGCTGTTGTGAATCTAATTATAGCTTTTCTCATGTATAGGGATCAGGTAAAGCAATAACACTTGGTCTAGGAAATGAAACATTTGTATCATTTGGCCTGCTTTCTATTTTTTTCGGAAGAACTTTGAAAGGAACAGTATTTGGTGGGTTAAAACCCATATCAGACCTATCCATCATAGCTGACAAATGCATTAAACAGGTATTCTCAATCCATATATATATTTTATAATTAAAATCAATTAAGATCAACGACTAAAAACACGATAACGTCTAATTCCTAGTTATATTTGAAACAATTGTCATAAGTTATCTCTTGCATATGTTTCAATAATAATAGTAGAATTTAATTTCCATACACCATAGTGTGATAAGTTTTACACATACATCTAATCAGGTGTTATCATATCATCAAAAACAATTAATTTTCAACACCATTATTTTTAAAGTCATATAAATGCATAAATCTGATTAGATGACAGTGTATAACTTTTTACACAGCCAGTACATCAAAATTAAACTCAATAATAACCAGTACATCAAAATTAAACTCAATAATAGTAATGTAAATATCTCACAGTTATATATGATTGATTGGACCATTTATTACCATTTTTTCAGGAATTCCCTCTTGAAAAACTGTTCACCCATGAGGTCCAATTAACAGACATAGAAGAAGCATCTGAGCTCTTGAAACAACCCAGTTGTGTGAAAGTTGTCATCAAGATATGATATTATTCTAATAACTAAATCCTTCAAAAGAGAAAGTGAAGTCCTCAATAATGGTGAAAATGTTTCGATTCGCACACAACTCCACATGACTTGAGAGGAAGATGGCGTGTTCTAAAATCTTATTTCTGCTTTGGAAACTGTTGTTGCAAATTAAATGTACCTCTTTAAAAAAATAAATAGTTTGTTGTACCCGTGAATTATTGTGTACTATTGTCCAAATAATATATTACAAAAACAATGTGTTAGTTTTCATTGGTGAATGAATTGAGTCTGACAGAACTATGATAGGCACCATCTTAAAATCTATAATATGTGGTTCATGTTAGCTTTCATAATTTCATTTCATGGCATTACATTTTGAAATTGGAAAATGGAGTGGGAGACAAAAAGTGGAGTCATATCATGAAAATGAAGTTACAATTGCATGGACCATTCAGCATGCTCATATCCAAATCAGACGCATGGAAATGGCCACATTATGCTTGTCTCTATACCCAATTAAGTAACCTCACGTGGTATGCTAACTGTGCTCAATTGAGGCAACCGGTGCCTAAGAAGGCTAAGGACTTTCAACCAATAGGCAGTAGACTTGGCTAGTTTTAAGGTTGAGGGGGAAGAGTTAATTTTACTTAAATATCAGTAATCAAAAAATCTCCAGCCAATGCCAATACAATCTTGCTCACTTTAATTATCTATTTTGTCCACTCTTATCCTCGTTCTTGATTTAAATTTGGGGTCTCGATTCTTGAACCATCAACTATGATGGAACTAAAATGTTTTGTGATAGTTTTTTTGGTGAAAAAAAAAACAAAGCAAGAAGAAGTCTAAAACGCTAGGTCATGTTGAACAAAAGATAAAATTTCATCCGAAGGAAACTGCCATTCCTTAAAATCCTGTTGAGAGGATGAAGTACATCTCGCCATGTAATTAGCAACTGTATTAGCTGAACGCTGTTTCAGTGAAATTTGGACTGACCAATTTTGTAAAAGGATGTCCTTGATCTTAGAGACTATGTCGTAATCAAAGGTCGAGGGACTTATATTTTGTGATGGTTAGAATTAAGGACCCGAATACTTTTTACTTAATAAGATTCTCTCCATCAAAGAAGTTAGTAAATGTCAATGTAGTTAACTAATATAATAACTTAATAGTTATTAATCCTATCAAATTAATTTTTATATTAAAAAATTGAACCACATATTAAAATAGTAATGTTACGTTGAATATCTCCGTATATTTCATTAATAACACGAAAAATATAAACATTAGCACACTAATATTTATATTTTTTTTGGATGTATGAAGGTGTATAATGATACATGTAAATTAGTTATATAAAATTCTAATAAGCTTAGCAAAATTAATTAAAATAGGTAGTTGAAATTGAGAGGACAAATTTGGGAATAAACTGTTTGAGGATGAGCATGTTGTGCTGGAGATTCAAAGTTCAAACCACATTTGAGGCTGAAGCATGGAACAGTCAAGCAGGGAGAAGCAGCATCCAACTGGCATAAGTTTCTTGTCATTGTGGATTTGGTGTTGGCTGGTTTTGTTGGACAAGTTGGATTAAGCAGTCGAGCTCCTAATACCTAGTAGTAAATACTCAAAATAGTTCTTAGAGCTCCTAGGATGCTTTAATTCCTTACTTTTAGAAATTATCAAATTAATAATTTATTTTGCAAATTGTGGATTTTTTGTTCATTAATTCAATTTCCATTAACTTAGTGTTGAAATAAAGTGTTAAAGTGACTAAGATTTTAATATGGTTAAATAGTTATCTTAAATTTATTAAATGAATTCGTTTTAGTATAAAGACTACAATATATCTAAAATGTATCTAATTAACTAAATTATAATATATATATATATATAAAGTTTAATCATATTATCTTATTATTATGGATGTCACGGTTATTTTAACATTTCATATTAGTATTATCTTAACGGTAATTGAACTAGAGATGAAAAAGATTAAAATTTTCAAAAGTCACCAAATATTTAAAAACACCTTGAAAATTTCAGAGACCATTTCAGGCATTTAGGCATTCTTTGATTTGCAAGTTGTCCGGTGGAAAAGAACCATAATGTTTTTTCACTGTATCAATATGGAGCTCGCCAATAAGATCAGTTCAGTTGAAAAAAACAAGGGTTGTTTAGACCACCACAAATGGGTCAATATAAATTCTTTACTTAAAATCCCTCTAACATTATAGATTTTCTAAAAAAAAACTTAAAAGCCCAAAAGAAAAAAAAATCCTATATAGATTAAAAAGAAGCTAGAATGAGAGCCAAAACAAAAACGAAGATGATGTCCGCATTACTCCAAAGCATGGAACACGTTTCATCGTACAATTCATTCAACCACAAATTTTGTTGGAGGCGTGTGTGCATTTGCGCTTGTGTCTCAGGTGGGCCACCCTAAAATCCTAAAATTCACCGTTAAGGAGCCCAATTGTGCGAAAAGAGAAAGTTTGGAAGCCAATATTAGGGAGAGAATAGGGAGCTAATATTATTTTTTTATTTTTTTCTCTTTCCTTCTTTTTCTAGCACCCATTATTTTCCTAATTATATTTATTGACTCTCTATTGATTCCCTAACGTTGGTTCCCTAGCATTTATATTGTGAAAATTGTTATCAAGATGTGATAGTATTATTATTGGATTAATACGCAATAATTAATTGTTCTGAAAATAAAAAAAATAATCCATTGCTCTAATAAGTTCTCTGGAATATAAAACATTCACACGTGAACATGACATTGGAATTGTTAATTACATGAATACCTAATAATTGTCCAAAGCACTTAGGTTTAGAGAATACGTATTTTGGGAGGTGTTTTCTTCAATTTATATAATGGCGGGTAGTTAAAATTTTTCAAAAATCATAACGTGATCATATCTAATCTTTTTTATTTAGACTCATCATTTACTATATGGGCCAAGTATATTTAGTATTGATGGAGAAATTGGGCCTTGTTGGACCGATCATAACAGGAATATTGGATAACAAATCAAATACTGTTGTGTCATATTTATCTATGAATATTGATTGGTGGAAGCTTCTAGAGTGATGAAAGTATTTGAATGTCCACTAGGGAGGAGGATTAAAAAAAAATTATATTTTTATATATTAAAATTAATCAACAAAATTACTTATTAGTATATAATACTACAATATTAATATATATTAAGATATAAAATATATATTAAAAATGATAAAATTATACTTATAATTTGTATATAAATATATGATAAGTAATTTTTGTGGTTGATTTTGATAAAAACTAATTTCTTAATTGATTAAGAAGTTGAACTTGTAATGTTAAAACTTTGTTGTCAATTTTTTTAATAAAATTATTATATTTAATTCAATAATAATTAATAAATTAAAATAAAAAATTATGAGTATTTATATCTACTAAATTTTTCTCTAACAAATTAATCTGTGCAGTTGATTGATTTTGAAAGGAAATTGTTTTCTTTGCTGTTTTTCTAATGCAAGTGCAACGACTTTATGTAAGGAAAATCAATTACGTAATATAAAGTAAACAAATTAAGATGATTTTCTATGATGAGATATCTGCTGCCTTGTTCTCGATGGGAGCTTGGAAAGCACCCGGTCCGGATGGGATACCAGCAATGTTCTACCAGAGTAATTGGGAGCATACAAAGAATTCAGTTGTGAGGTGAATTTTTCATATCTTCAATAATCATTCTGAGATTAAGCAGGTTAATACAACTTTTCTTTCTCTGATTCCAAAGAAGGATAATCCTGAATCTTTCAGTCACTTCAGACCGATTGGGTGTGTAATGTCACTTATAAACTTGTAACAAAGATCCTTGCGCATAGACTGAAAGCTGTGATGCCAACTCTTATTAATCCTTCTCAATGTGCCTTTGTTCCGGGAAGGCAAAGTGCATACAATATTCTTATTGCGCAGGAAGCTATTCACACTATGCAGAATAAGAAGGGCCCTAATGGTTTTATGGCGGTTAAAATAGATTTGGAAAAGGCTTATGACTGCCTCAATTGGAAGTTTCTTCATGATACTCTTACTGAAGCTAGACTTCCGGATTCCATGATTAGTCTCATTGATAATTGTTGCTCATCTGCTGAAATGCAACTCCTCTGGAATGGTATTCCATCTGCAAGGTTCTCCCCTACAAGAGGTATTAGGCAAGGTGACCCTCTCTCACCCTACTTTTTTGTTCTCTGCCTGGAACGTCTCTCTCAAATCATCTCAGTAGCTGTTAATAAGAAATTTTGGGACCCCATTCATCTTAATAGAGGTGGTCCAGCCTTGTCTCATTTGTGTTTTGCGGATGACATTATTTTGTTTGGAAAGGCTACTATGGAGCAGGTAGAAATTATGAGGGGCATTTTAGATCTTTTTGTAGAGCCTCTGGGCAGAAGGTTAGCTTTGAGAAGTCCTGCGTTTTCTTCTCTAATAATGTTTGCTTCTCTCAAAAGGTGGAATTAAGCAATGCCTTGGCGATTAACCTCTAATCTGGGGAAGTACTTGGGTGTCCCTTTTCTTCATGGTCGGGTTCGAACAGAGGATTTCCAATTCATTATTGATAGAATGAATGGCAGGTTAAGCTCTTGGAAAGCTTGCAATTTGTCTTTAGCAGGCAGAATTACTCTTACCCAATCTGCCCTTGCAACAATTCCGTCTTACATCATGCAAACAATGAAGTTTCCTGTTAGCGTGTGTGATCGAATTGATAGTATTTGAAGGAATTTTATTTGGGGTGATAGCAATAATGGTCGCAAACCCCATCTTCTTAGCTGGGAGAAAATCTGCCTCCCTAAGAAGCAGGGTGATTTGGGGCTCAAATTTGCTAGAACTTTGAATAACACCAACATGATGAAGCTAGTCTGGAAATTAATTCAATGCCAGCACCTTCTTTGGGTTCAAGTAATTCGAAGCAAATATGGTTGTGGCACTAATCCTGTTCCTTTAGTGAGGAAGCCTCAGGTTCGAGGAATCTTCTTTGTTTCAAAGAATTTGGAAATTAGAGGCTCCTCAACGGTTGCGCGCTTTTGGTTGGCTTGTGGCTCATAATGTGCTTTTAACAAACGAACACCGATTTCATAAACAAATGTCTCCTGATGATCTATGTGTTATTTGCGGCACATCTTCTGAATCTATGCTCCATGTTCTTCGCGACTGCAGAGTTGCCGTTAAAACATGGAAGAGCATAGATAATTCATTGAGTGAGGAAGATTTTTTCAACAAATCTCTTCATGATTGGCTGTTGGAGAACCTTTCATCTCAATCCTCTTACCAGAACCTCCCCTGGCCCCTTCTTTTTCTCTGCACTATAAATTATTTGCGGTTTCGTCGCAACTATTTCATTTTTTATAGTGACAGGTGTATTAATGAGGATAATATTTGTGCTGCTGTTGTTCACCTTGCTAGAGATTATGCCAATGCTCAAGAAGAACTTAGGCGCTCTAAAAGATATGTGGGGTCTTTTGTTGAAAAACAAATAAGGTGGATTCCCCCTCTTCTTCCTTTTGTGAAGTTAAATACTGATGGCTCGGTAACAAAAGAAGGTCGTGGCGCTTGTGGTGGTATCCTTAGGGACCATGATGGAAGATTTTTGGGATGTTTTAGTGCCAACCTTGGTCATTGTACAGTTCCTGTTGCTGAACTTTGGGGAATCTTTTTGGTATTGAGTTGGCCATCCACTTACATATCACTCATCTCAATATAAAAGCGGACTCAAAGGTTGCTATTGGTTTCTGTCTAAACCAGCTTTCGCCTCACTACTCTGCTCGCTCTATTGTTGCCGCCATTAAGGACCGTTGTCAAAGATTTAGTAGTTACGAATTTTGTCATGAATTTCGTGAAGCAAATGGTTGCACAGAGAATTATGGTCACTCTCTAGAACTTGGTTGTCATTTCTTTTCTAGTTTACCTGCTTCTATTTCTTATGCTTTTAGAACTGATAGTTCAGGTACCTTCTTTCTTAGAATAGTTGCTTTCTAGTTTGTTGGGCTTTTGCCCCCTCTCATTAAAAAAAAAAGTAAACAAATTAAGTGGTCTAAATAGTGGAGGCGGATGAGTTATAGTCCGTATAAAACATTATTCCTTCGGTCTCGGAATCTACGCTCTTCTTTCAGACTTTTAGACAAGTATTATAGTTAATAAATTTTTTTTAAACTAAATTTTTGTATGATTTTTATATGATATGTTTCTTTTATTGACTAATATTTTTTTTACGGACAATTTACCGAAGAAAATAATTAGAAGTTAACTTTCCATTATTTTAGATTAAATTGCTTTTCATATACATGTTTAGTTTTTTTTTTTTCATTCTGGATGCTTGATATAATTCTAATTATAAACTATAAATATATCAATGTCGATTTTTTTTATCTGTTATATTTTGCCCCGCTAAAAGAATTAAATAAAATTCTGAATCTATTATATTACTAATTAAAATTTATTCCAGTATATATTACGATCGCCACACACACATGCAGTATTAACCAAGGTTCTGAAAACCGAATTGGTTATCGAACCGTTTAAACTATCGGTTAGAAGTTTTACAGGTTCGACCGGTCCAACCGGAGGTTCAACCGTTTTATAAAAAATAATATAAAATAAATATAAAAATATAAAATATAATTATATGATGATATAAATCTTAAATTGTCCTCTAAGTTTAAAATACTAAATGAATCAAAGTATAATAA